>JASAMZ010013180.1:0-14832 GCA_030248115.1 Linhomoeus sp. GSCO2_2 | reverse complement strand
TTATTCGGTTGCGGCACGCTCGAATGCGACTCAATCAAAGAGACCCTACTTTTGGCCAAACGACGCTTTTCGGCCAGCTGGACGGCCTCGATGCGCAATCGGGCTGAAAAGCGTCGTTTCGGCCAAAAGTAGGGTCTTTTCGATTAGAATCGCATTCCGCCAGCGTGTCGCAACCGAATAAGATGGGGTTTGTTGCATTGTGTACACAATTGATTCTAGTTAACCCACAGAAAGTTTAAAGAAATTTCGGCCGTTTCTTTCTTGAGTTATTAAAAAAGTGCACCCTTTTTGGCCGATTTCGGCGATTTTGGCCATTTTGGGCCAAAGTAGGGTGTACGCGGCAGGCCATAACTAACGCTGTGGTGAACCGATTTTGGTGAAATTTGAAATATGACATAAGGACATCTTGGGGTACAATTGGTGTAAAAATTATCATAAGCGCCCACCATGTACAAAACGTCGAATTTTTCCTTGCGCCCCCTCAACTATGTGCGTGTTGCGTGATTAAAGCCAAACACGCAGTGTGGCAAGCCACTCCGATAGGGGTATCCAACCACACATAAAACATTGGGGTGTCCCAAGGCACTAAACCAGAAGGTCCAAAAAATCCCCAGTCTCTGCCTTTTTTGAACGGACTTTAGTTATTATTGTTGCTGCAACTAGCCCTCCCCGCTGCACAGTGCGACAGTAGACCACTGAGACTGAATTCACTGGTTGGAGGAGGCTTGACCACCCTGGCCAGTGCCCACTTCTTCCCCGGTGGGACGCTCAGTCCCAGGCCCTTGTAGCAGCGCTCCATGACGAAGTGGTAGGTGGAGGACATGCTGACAAACAAACAAGACAGCGGTCAGCTGGGCGTAGTTAATCAGAGAAGCCAATCAGTCTCACCTGAGCAGAAGGAAGCGTCCAAAGTGGGGGCTGAAGACGACGAGAACGGCGGCGCCCTCCCCAATGGCCTGTATGTTGACGAGGTGGCCTCTGTCGAAGTCCCTCTGTCGCAGGCGCGTCTGCACCTCGCGCACTTGGCGCCAACCCTCCTGGGCCCCTGAGAATGAGGCCTCGCTCGCTGCCACTTGCGCCCCTGCTGCCTCCTCCTCCCCCTCCTCCTCTTGCTCACCACTCGAGGGAGCAGCAGCTTCTGCAGCACACAGATGGGAGGGATTCAATAACTAACACAACACAATAACTACACACTACCTTTGTCTTCCAAAGGCGAAGCAGCAGTGTGAGTGTCAGATGTTGGAGGCCCAGAGCCGGAAGAGGCCTCAGGAGAGACAGTCTGGGCACTGGCCTTCAACTCCTCCAGTTGACGGCCCAGTTCAGCCACTTGCTCATCCTACAAATCATTCGAGCGGTTCAATAGCGGAGATGCGGACACGGCAAGCGACAGACGTGTGTCTGCTGGAGCGCCCTCATCTCCAGTTCAGCCTCCTTCTTGACCCTGGCTATCTCTTCTGCCTGCTTCGCCTTCATGCCCTCCGACAGGTAGTCAAGCTTCTCCTGCAACCAGTGAATTCAGTCTCAGTGGTCTACTGTCGCACTGTGCAGCGGGGAGGGCTAGTTGCAGCAACAATAATAACTAAAGTCTGTTCAAGAAAGGCAGAGACTGGGGGTTTTTTGGACCTTCTGGCTTAGTGCCTTGGGACACCCCAATGTTTTATGTGTGGTTGGATACTCCTATCGGAGTGGCTTGCCACACTGCGTGTTTGGCTTTAATCACGCAACACGCACTGGTTTGGGGCGCACATGAAAAATTCGAGGTTTTGTACATGGTGGGCGATTTTGATAATTTTTACACCAATTGTACCCCACGGTGTCCTTATGTCGTCATATTTCAAATTTCAGCAAAATCGGTTTGCCACAGCGTTAGTTATGGCCTGCCGCGTACACCCTACTTTGGCCCAAAATGGCCAAAATCGCCGAAATCGGCCAAAAAGGGTGCACTTTTTTAATAACTCAAGAAAGAAACGGCCACATTTCTTTAAACTTTCTGTGGGTTAACTAGAATCAATTGTCTACACAATGGAACAAACCCCATCTTATTCGGTTGCGACACGCTCGAATGCGACTCAATCAAAAAGACCCTACTTTTGGCCAAAACGACGCTTTTCAGCCCGATTGCGCATCGAGGCCGTCCAGCTGGCCGAAAAGCGTCGTTTCGGCCAAAAGTAGGGTCTCTTTGATTGAGTCGCATTCGAGCGTGCCGCAACCGAATAAGATGGGGTTTGTTCCATTGTGTAGACAATTGATTCTAGTTAACACACAGAAAGTTTGAAGAAATTTGGTCGTTTCTTTCTTGAGTTATTAAAAAAGTGCACCCTTTTTGGCCGATTTCGGCGGTTTTGGCCATTTTGGGCCAAAGTAGGGTGTACGCGGCACGCCATAACTAACGCTGCGGTGAACCGATTTGGCTGAAATTTGAGATGTGATATCAGGACACCTTAGGGAATAACTGGTGTAAAAATTATCAATATCGCCCACCCTGTACAAAACCTCGAATTTTTTATGTGCGCCCCAAACCAGTGCGTGTTGCGTGATTGTGGCAAAACACGCACCGCGCCAACACACTCCGACAGGGGTATCCAACGGTGCATAAATCATTTGGGTTTCCCGAAGCACTAAGTCTGCAGACTCAAATAACCTTCAGTCTCTGCCTTTCTTGAACAGACTTTAGTGGAACGAACGAACGAACCTTGAACTGCTTCTCCAGGTCGGCACGCAGCGTCTTCACCTCTTGCTCGTGCTCCGTCTTCAGAGCCTGCAAAGGGGGAGAATGGATGAGTGGAACATGTAAAAGTTACGAGACACCCTCAGAGTCTCGAGTTCAACCCAAGCCATGTGATACCACGATAAACGAATCATAAGCAGACCATAGCAGTTCTTCAAACCAAAAGAGAGAGCAACGTACGAGAAGGCTGTGTCCGATGTCGCCCACTTCCGTGTGGTGTCTGTCGGAGAGTGAGAGCTGCTTGGAGATGAGCTCGTCCTGCTCCCGGCGCAGCTGCTCCACCACCGCCTGCTTGGCCGTCAACTCAGACTCCAAAGACTCCACACGACGCTCACCCTCCTGCAATGCAGAGAACGAGAGTTAGATAGATGGGAGCATGTAGGAGACACTCACAGCCACCTGTAGCTGCAGGCGAAAGGACTGTCGGAGTGAGTCGAGTTGAAGCTCCGAGTCGATGGTCATCTCCTTCATGACGTCCCTTCGAGCCTGACTCAGGCGCTCCTCCTGCACCGACTCCTCTTCCAGCAGACTGCGAAAGCAACAACACTCAATTCACTTCTATGATGTAGGTACCTCAACTAAAGTTGAGAAGAGCGGAGAGACAAAGTGTAGAATACCCACTGTTCTTTGAGCGCGTCCACCTTCTGCTCAGCCAAGGTCAACTGCTCCAGGTAGAGGTCGGCCTGCGCCTCAACGTCGTCGGACTTTGCTCTCGCCACCTGGACACACGTAACACACATCCACCCTTTCTTTGCCTGTGCAAGCTAAAGTGGAACTGAACCACCTCCAGCTGCTGAGAAAGTCTGTCCCTTTCTCGCTCGATTCTGGACACTTTCTCATTGAGGGAGACGACAGTCGTGTCCACAGCCTGAGCCTTCTCAGCCAGCGTGTCCAACTGTGGTAGCAGCTGCTCCATACCCTCCTGGCGCTGTTCTCCCACCCACTGACGAAGGCTGGCCAGCTCTTGTCTGACCCTGGCATGGTCAGTGACCAGAGACTGCCCACGCTGTTGTACCGCTGATTTCAAGCTGTCCCACTGGGCCTGGAGCTGAGTCACCCTCCGAACAGCCTCCTCTTTCTCCAGCTGCAGCTGGTGCGCTGTCTCCTGACTGGCTGTCACTGTTCGAGAACCCTCCCCTTCGCCTTGAGCAACGGTGGCTGAAGGAGTTGTCCCAGTAGCCTCGGCAGAGGCGCCCAACAAGCCAAGTTCCTACAAAGGTAGTCATTATAGTCAGTGTTCGACTGGCCAAGCAGAACCGACTGGATATGGGCAGACGTACCTGTTTCAGTCTGGACCTGGTCAACACCTCAGGTGGACTGGAGAGACTGGTCTCCCTTCGTCTGTCATCCCCCTCTCCCTCCTCCTCTTCCGTCTGCTCGGCCAGAGGCCCCTCCTCTGGAGTGCCGAAGCTCGACTTCTCCGACATCTGAAGCATGTGTGCGTGTGTGTGTGTGAACGGTGGCCCAACGCCAGCTGAGGCAGCATGGTCTGAAACACAGATGGACAGGTCAAAGGATCCCTCCCCACCTGTCTGGAGAGGGCGTCAGAGGGAGCGCGGCTAGGAATGCGAATAGGCGCCGAGCGAGCGGACGAGTGGCTCCTCTCCCTCTCCTGAGGTCCCAAGCTCCACTGTCCACTGGTCGTTGCCGTCGTCTGCGTTCCTCGACCCAGCACCAGGGTGGCTGCCTCACTTCCATCCCCATCCTCTCCAGCATCCTGAAAACATCTGTGGTTCTCAAAGTCGCCCCACCATGGTGGCTCATGTATTATCATAAGAAGTTCCACCTGTGGAAGACTGGCGTCCGTCGCCGTCTCCTCAACGACGGGGGCGGTCCCAAGAGGACTGAACTCCAACCCTTTGAAGGGGGAGCCCACGATCATGCTCATACTCTCCCTTCGCTCCCTCTCGCGCTGCCACACCACCCCGCCCACTGGGCCTGAGACAGGGACTGGGATGGCATTTCTCCGCACAACTGACAGTATTTGGTTAGACGATTGTCGTACCCAGGTTCTCGTCGCCGCTGAGCAGCGACTGGACACTGGGATAGCTGGGCAGGCCTGCATGGCCCCCTGTAGCTCTCGTTGGGGAGCCGTAGACGGGCAGGACGCTGCTGGCAGAGCTGTCGTTGCGACGGAGGGAGGCGGAAGAAGCAGAAGGGACGTGGACTTGCATCTTCTCAGCCACCGACACTGCCTCAGGCCAGAACAGCGACTCGGACACGCCCTCGGCACGCTCTGACCAGAAGAGAGACATGATACAGTTGGCGTCAACGACACTTCTACTTGTAGATAGAGACTGCGCTGTCACCACTATACGCTTTCAACAGAGGATGAGTACATACCTGTAACGCGCCCCCTCGGGGAGGGGGGGGGGGTAATCCGGATTTTAGGGGGGGTGGGGGGGGGGGGGGTTCCAAAACCGAGCAGGGCGGCGGGGGGTCAAAATGACCTAAAAAATTTGCAAAAAAGAAATGAAATTTTGCAACAAAAAAGTAAAAAGTGCCAAATATCCCTTAATTTTGATGGAAAACAGCCCAAATATAGCACCGCAGGCGAAAATTTGGCCATATTTAAGCGCCGCAAGGGGGGACTTTCATGCTGGGTAGGGGGGGGGGGGGGGGGGGAGATCTCCGGCCAGGGGGGGACCCCCCCCCCCCCCCCCAGCGTTACAGGTATGGATGAGTAAGTTTAGGCTTGAAATCATGCGAGACGCCTGTGAACGCTACTTGGTGCGCGGCTGATTCACGCCACGTCAAGCAACAGTCAGAGCGCCGATTCACACGCTAACATCTCTCATGGTGTCACATAACACATCCGCCGCAGGACCCAATCTTAGGTTTCACATTTTGGCAGTTCTAATGCAACGACAGACCCGTCCATATTAATCTATCAATTTCACGCAATGTTCTTGGGCACAATTTTCAAGTCGGTGGACTGAATACACTCAAGTTATGTGCGACGCGTCTTGTCCTACCTACCTCTGAGTCTTCTCAGGTGTTCCTCAGTGAGTGGAGGGAGTAGCTGGTCAAAGGGAGGGGGCTCCTCGTGGGCGAAGACAGGAGGCAGCTCCTCCATTCCGGGAAAGAGACTGCGGAGGAAGTGTCGTCCCAGGCGCTCTCCCACCCTGCCCCTTCTCTCCAATTCAGCCTCCTGAAGACGCCGAGACCTCCGAGACAGCTCCCCGGCCCACTGGCGGAACTCCTGAACAGTAAAGTTTACTTCAGGGATAACAAACTGGACGTCACCAATTCTGTCAACAGACGGACACGAATGACCGACCTGGCAGAATCGTCGTCTTCGCACCACCTCGCAGAGGGCCGTGGCGTAGGTGTGTGGCGCGTCGTGGAGTTGCCGCAGTATGTCCACTCTTCTTCTGAGAGCCGTGTGCTTGCCAAAGAGGATGCTCAGCTGAGAGTCGGCCCCGTACAATTGGGCGTTGGTCTCGATGATCCAGCCGTCCACACGACCACGCACGTTGCGCAACACCTGCAGTGGACAATGGGAAACCACACTGGAACCCCTCCGAACCACTGTAGCCACTCAGAAATCACTGTGGCCCATCAGAACCACTGCAGCTCCTCAGAAATTACTGTAGCCTCAGATGCGGTTGTAGCCACTCATAAATCGTCGCAGCACATCAGAAATCGATGTAGCCCATCAGAAACCAAGGTAGCCCGTCAGAAACCATCCCTCAGAAACCTCAGCCACCCTCAGAAACCACGGTAGCCCCTCTGTAACCCATCAGAAACCACTGTAGCTCCGTTGACACCACTGTGTCCATTCGCAAACCACTGTGGCCACTCAGAAACCTCTGTGGCCCCACTGAAACCTCTGCAGCTCCTCTGACACCATTGCATCCATTCAGAAACCACTGTAGCCACTCAGAAACATGGAGCCCCACTGAAACCTTTGGAGCTCCTCTGACACCATTGCATCCATTCAGAAACCACTGTAGCCACTCAGAAACCTCTGTAGCCTCCCTGAAACCTCTACTGTAGCCACTCAGAAACCTCTGTAGCTCCTCTGACACAACTGTATCCATTCAGAAACCACTGTAGCCACTCAGAAACCACTGCAGCCACTCAGAACCCTCTGTAGTCCCACTGAAACCTCTGTAGCTCCTCTGACACCACTGTATCCATACAGCAACCACTGTAGCCACTCAGAAATCTCTGTAGCCTCACTGAAACCTCTATAGCTCCTCTGACAACACTGCATCCATTAAGAAACCACTGTAGCCACTCAGAACCCTCTGTAGTCCCACTGAAACCTCTGCAGCTCCTCTGACACCATTCAGAAACCATCCATTCTGAAACCACTGTAGCTGCTCAGAAACCTTTGTATCCCAACTGAAACCTCTGTAACTCCTCTGATAGCACTGTAGCCATTCAGAAAGCACTGTAGCCACTCATGAACCTCTGTAGTCCCACTAAAACCATTATAGCTCCTCTGACAGCACTGTGTCCACTCAGAAATCTCTGTAGCCACTCAGAAACCTCTGTAGCCCCACTGAAACCTCTGTAGCTCCTCTGACACCACTGTATCCATTCAGAAACCACTGTAGCACTCAGAAACCTCTGTAGTTCCTCTGACACCACTGTATCCATTCATATACCAGTGTGGCCACTCAGAAACCTCTGTAGCCCCAGTGAAGCCTTTGGAGCTCCTCTGACACCATTGCATCCATTCAGAAACCACTGTGGCCACTCAGAAACCTCTGTGGTTCCTCTTACCCCACCGAATCCATTCATAAACCACTGTAGCCACCCAGAAACCTCTGTAGCCTCCCTGAAACCTCTACTGTAGCCACTCAGAAACCTCTGTAGCTCCTCTGACACAACTGTATCCATTCAGAAACCACTGTATCCATTCAGAAACCACTGCAGCACTCAGAAACCTCTGTAGCCCCACTGAAACCTCTGTAGCTCCTCTGACACCACTGTATCCATACAGCAACCACTGTAGCCACTCAGAAATCTCTGTAGCCTCACTGAAACCTCTATAGCTCCTCTGACACCACTGTATCCATTCAGAAGCCACTGT
Organism: Linhomoeus sp. GSCO2_2; assembly: GCA_030248115.1. Lineage (NCBI taxonomy): Eukaryota > Metazoa > Nematoda > Chromadorea > Monhysterida > Linhomoeidae > Linhomoeus > Linhomoeus sp. GSCO2_2. The sequence continues at coordinate 7,060 of JASAMZ010013180.1, read as the reverse complement.
AGCACTCAGAAACCTCTGTAGCCCCACTGAAACCTCTGTAGCTCCTCTGACAGCACTGTATCCATTCAGAAACCACTGTAGCACTCAGAAACCTCTGCAGTCCCACTGAAACCCCTGTAGCTCCTCTGACAGCACTGTATCCATTCAGAAACCATTGTAGCCACTCAGAAACCTCTGTAGCTCCTCTGACACCACTGTAAACATTCAGAAACCACTGTAGCCACTCAGAAACCTCCCCACTGAAACTCTGTAGCTCCTCTGACACCACAGTATCCATTCAGAAACCACTGTAGCACTCAGAAACCTCTGTAGCCCCACTGAAACCTCTGTAGCTCCTCTGACACCACTGTATCCATTCAGAAACCACTGTAGCACTCAGAAACCTCTGCAACCCCACTGAAACCTCTGTAGCTCCTCTGACACCACTGTATCCATTCAGAAACCACTGTAGCACTCAGAAACCTCAGCAGTCCCACTGAAACCTCTGTAGCTCCTCTGACACAACTGTATCCATTCAGAAACCACTGTAGCCACTCAGAAACCACTGCAGCCCCACTGAAACCTCTGTAGCTCCTCTGACAGCACTTTGTCCACTCAGAAATCTCTGTAGCCCCACTGAAACCTCTGTAGCTCCTCTGACACCACAGTATCCATTCAGAAACCACTGTAGCACTCAGAAACCTCTGTAGCCCCACTGAAACCTCTGTAGCTCCTCTGACACCACTGTATCCATTCAGAAACCACTGTAGCACTCGGAAACCTCTGTAGCCCCACTGAAACCTCTGTAGCTCCTCTGACACCACTGTATCCATTCAGAAACCACTGTAGCACTCAGAAACCTCTGTAGCCCCACTGAAACCTCTGTAGCTCCTCTGACACCACTGAATCCATTCAGAAACCACTGTAGCACTCAGAAACCTCTGTAGCCCCACTGAAACCTCTGTAGTCCTCTGACACGGCGGGCGCGTGTTTTTTTCAGACCTGGGCCAGACTGTGGGCCGGACCTGTGGGCCTCTGAGCCTGGTTTTGAGAGTGTGCTGAAGATCGTTGTGCTCCGAGACACCGCTGTCTCTTTGGAACCACTGTAGCCACTCGGAAACCTCTGTAGCCCCACTGAAACCTCTGTAGCTCCTCTGGAACACCACAATGTATCGCATTCAGAAACCACTGTGCGAACAATTATGAGTAGAAAAAGAGAAAAACTGTAGTCCTGGATGTAATAAATGAGAAAACCTGAGTCTAACTCTGTAGTCTCTGAAGATGTGTAAGAATTAGCATCAGAACTCTGTAGTCTCTGAATGTATAGAAACTGTAGATCGAATCTGTAGCCTGAAATCTGTAGTTCTAGACTGTTCCAGAACCTAAAAAAAACCTATGTAGCCCCACTGAAACCTCTGTAGCACCTCTGACACCACTGTATCCAGAAATATTGAGGCCACAGGCCCAGAGGCGCGCGCAAGATGCATAGAGACCTGACACCTGTATCAGAAATATGAGGAAGGGTGGGATGCTATAAGTAGATAGAATTGCGAAGGCGAATGTTTGCGATTTAGCGTTTTCTGTTAATTGCTAAATAGTATTTTTTGCGGAACGTGGTAAGCAAGTTTTCTTCTGGGAGGAGCATGGGGATTTGGCGAGAAGAGAAGAATGCGCGAAGGCGAATGTTTGCGAATTTAGCGTTTTCTGTTAAATTGCTAAATAGTAATTTTTTGCGGAACGTGGTAAGCAAGATTTTCTTCTGGGGAGGAGATGGGGGATTTGGCGAGAGGGGCAGAGATGCGCCGAGGCGATGTTGCCGATTAGCGTTTTCTGTTACAAAATTGCCTAAAAATAGTAAATTTTTTGCGGAACGTGGTACAGCACAGAATTTTCTTCTGGGGAGGAGCATGGGGAACAATTTGGCCGAGAGGGGTGGGGTCGGACGCACAACCGCCCTCCCCCCCCTGTAAGCATGGCACCATTAGGGATGCCATGCATAAGTGCATACTTCACATTCCGCGGGCGCGGTATAAGTAGTTCGCCGTTTATTAGCCTGTTAGCTTCTTAGCTGTGGTTGGAAATAAACTGACTATAGCTTTGACGGGCGCTTAGTTGCGAGGTCTTGAGTGCATTCAGGGATTGAATGACCTTACACTCCTAGAGGTGTTGCAACGAGTACTTGTTCCAGGATTACGGTATCTACGTGGGGGTTGGACTACCTGGTCGTCGCGTTCGGTGGCCTTGTAGTTAGCTGACCTGGTCGTCGCGTTCGGTGGCCTTGTCAGCACACAGGTTAGTGGATTACGGTATCCTGGGTGGTCGTAGGGGTTAGTAGCAGGAAGTACTAAGGACCGGGCTTGGCCGCCAACTTGGCCTCCTACAGGTGGTGCGTTGACCGGGAAACTGATTCATTCGGTTCGCGGTGAACGTACTATCTGGTAGGCGGCAGTTCACGGCAGAGCCTAAGTAGAGTGGTGAAGTGGTGTGAGAATCGGTGGCTGGTGGTTGGTGGGAATCGCTTTTGAGTGAGCGTTGGTCATGATGGACGCTTTGCAGCCGGAGAAGAAGCCGGTGTCCCTCGCTAGGCGGAGGACGACGGATGAGATTCTGGTGGATGAGAACGTCGATTACGGTCGCGTGGATCCTTCGATTCTGGCGCTGAAAGAGCAAGAGCCGGAGCAGAAGGAGAGTGCTCAGAAGTTGAAGTTGGATGAGAGTGGTCGCACGCATCAGTTCGAGGATGACGAACCTGATAACAGTGATCGGGATAGTGTCTCTTCTGATATGGCGGTGTTGCAGGAACCGGCTCCTCAGATAGTGTCCATGTTCGCGGCAATGCAGCGTCAGCAGCAGGAGATGATGCAGATGCAGTTGCAGGCACAGCGCGAAGAGCGTGAGGCTCGGGAGCGTGAAGCTGAACGGAAAGAGCAGTTCCAGCGTGAGGAGGCTGAACGGAAGGAACAGGCGCAGCGTGAGCGGGAGCGTGAGGAGCGGACGGCTAGAGATTTGGCACAGCGGGAACTCGTGCAGCAGATGATGGCTGATAGGGATAGGGATAGAGAGGAGCTGCAGCGTGAGCGCAGGGAGGAGAGAGAAGAATCGCGCCGTCAGATGGAGGCGATTCTCAATCACTCGCGAGCGCCGCCTGATTCGGCGGGTCCTTTCTCTTCTACAGCTATCGCCGCTGATGGCTTGAACGGGTTGGGTACGGTATTGAACACGCTGGCATATACCAGGCCGGGTTTGGCTAAGTTCGCGGGTCTAGACAGGGACAATTTTGCTGACTGGTTCGTCGAGTTTGGAATTGCCGTCGAGAATTATCCGCAGGCAGTCAAACGGAAGTACCTGTTGGAGTTGTTGACGGGTGACGCCCTAAAGTTCTTCATGTCCATGTCGGAGGAGGTGAAGGTTGATTATCAGCAGGTCGTCGATCAATTGACCACCAACTTCGCTGATAGGAGGACGCGGACGACTAAGATGGCGTCGCTTTGGGGTCAACGACAGCAGAATTACCAGTCGGTGTACCAGTGGCGTTCGATTATGGAACGGGAATTCCGTACGGCTGAGAAAGCAATTACGGTGCCTGAGACGGAAGCTCATGTGTGTCCCTGTGGCAAGAATTGCCATCGTGAGAATGCCAAGAACAAGGCTCGATACGAATCTTGTCAGGCGTACATCGTTCATCAGTCTCTTCTGCCGGCTAATCAGGCTATCTTGAAGGATGACGAGTGGACGGTGAACGGCGTTTTCACGACTGCCGCTGAGAAAGAGAGCGAGCGTGAGATGAAGCAACAGGCCGCTAAGTCGAATTCTGAGCGTGCGCCGAGAGGTCAGCAACAGACTTCTGGTCAGCAGCAGCGGAATGTGTCGGTTGGGCCATCGTTTCAAGCGCCGCCTCTGGAGGATGCGCGTCTTGATGGGGTTGGGAATCGTCCTTTGTACCGTGGTTCTGAGTCTGCTCGTGAGTGTTTCCGCTGTCGTCAGAAGGGACACGTGGCGGCCGAATGCCAGAATCGAGTGTGTACTTTCTGCCGTGATAAGGGCTACACGCCGTTTCTTGGTCACACGGACGACCGTTGCTTCAAGCAAGAGGCAATCAGGGCGCAAGGGCCACCCACTCAGCAGTCTCGTCCGCCGGCTGGCGCGCAGAATATGCAGTCGTCGCGCTGGGTGAATGAACCACCGCCTCAGACGCTCGTCCCTCAGTCGGAGATTTCATCAGGGCAAGCTTCGTCATCGCATAGAGTCGATTCTCAGCCGCCGCCAGTGACGCAGGCCGGTTTTCCTCTGGAATGGTCCGGGAAGGCGTTTGTTATGTCAGTTAGGGATTTGTCGTCTTATGAGTTGTGCCAGCTCTCGAAGCAGGAGAACCAGAAGTCGAAACTGATTCCCGCGACGGACTTTCTCTTCGACGATTTGCCACAAGTCGCGCCTGATTTGAAGCGCCGATTCAAGAATGGGCAGATGAGGAGTCAGGTCGCCGTCCTGGACTCAGGTGCAACCACAACCACTGTCAGCCCCCGAATCGTTGAGACTTTGCTTCAGAGTGGTAGCGCTGATTTGATCGTGCAAGATCAGAACTTCCCGTTGACTGGCATAGATGGCTCCACTTTCCTGAGCACGGGTTCCGTGAAGCTGAAGGGTGTCTATTGCTCTCGTGAGAACGAAGCGATTCCGTTCGAAGTGACGGCGCCAGTTAGCTTCAATCTTCCTGTTGATATATTGATAGGCAACGACCTGATGGAGAGTGTCGGCATTGGGCTCTCGAATGGGCAAGGGAAGGTGTTTCCTTCGGCCGCTGTGCCTTCGTCCTTTGACGCTGACGAGTCGATTCAGCCAGTCAGAGCTCAGAGTCCCAGGAATTGGAGGAGACAAGGTGGACGCTCGTCCTACAGAGGTTACTGTACGGACAGTTCTCGCCGTTTTCCCGCCTGGCAGCGCAGATCGAATTGGGGCTGGAGTCAGACCTCGGGTCAGGACCCATCGAGTTGGAATTGGAGAACGCAACCGCTGATGTCGGATCAGAATGTGGACAGTTTGCGGAACAAGTTTTGGGGGCGTTGTCAGGTGCCACATTCAGGTTCTCACTGGTCCCAATACAGAACAGACACTCACGCGTTTCCAGTGTCCGTCTCTGGTCTCTACAGGGTGTTCTGAGTTACTTGTATCGTGTTACCTGTAGAGATTGAGTGTGCTTGTCTATAGCGCCTCTGTCCTGGGTACATGCGCTTTGTCATCTACGTCATCTGTCCTGAGTACGAATTGGACGTGTTTCTCCCTTGTCCTGGGTACAAGGTCGAGCGTTTGAGTTGCTTGAAGGCTCACTGTAGCATTGCGAGTACTGGAGTGCTTGAACTTGGCTGTCCTGGGAACAGTCGCTTTCTTCTTGAAAGAGAGGGGAGAGGAAGAGATGACAAGCATAAGAGCAGAAGGGCCGATGGGCCGAGGAAGCGATTATACTGGCGCGTGGTGTACGCTTATAGTGTACCTGAGGCGATAGGCGGAGTTGACACGCCTGACACTTGGGTTACTGTAGGTGTGGTCGTCACGTTTGTGTCTAATATTTTCTCGTGTGGGGTTTTAAGGTTTCGTCAACTGGTCGGTCAAGTCATCTGGTCGCCCGGTTCGTTCGAGTTCGTTCAAGCCTTCTGGTCGTTCAAGGTCGCCCAGTTCTACGCGTTCGAGGAACTCAGTGATCGTGATCAGTGACATACGATCATAGGTTCTAAGCATTTGCGACACGGCCCTTCTGTTTGAATGGGGCGTGTAAGCATGGCACCATTAGGGATGCCATGCATAAGTGCATACTTCACATTCCGCGGGCGCGGTATAAGTAGTTCGCCGTTTATTAGCCTGTTAGCTTCTTAGCTGTGGTTGGAAATAAACTGACTATAGCTTTGACGGGCGCTTAGTTGCGAGGTCTTGAGTGCATTCAGGGATTGAATGACCTTACACTCCTAGAGGTGTTGCAACGAGTACTTGTTCCAGGAGTACGGTATCTACGTGGGGGTTGGACTACCTGGTCGTCGCGTTCGGTGGCCTCGTAGTTAGCTGACCTGGTCGTCGCGTTCGGTGGCCTTGTCAGCACACAGGTTAGTGGATTACGGTATCCTGGGTGGTCGTAGGGGTTAGTAGCAGGAAGTACTAAGGACCGGGCTTGGCCGCCAACTTGGCCTCCTACAGTTGCGTGGGTAGGTATGTACATACGCCACGGTCTATATCTCGCGATTGATAGCTGCTACAGGAAGGGCGGTGGTGTCGTTGGACAGGTCGTATCGAGTTGTGGTTAATGCCAGTGGCGGCGCCAGGGGGAGACACTAGGGAGAGATTGGCCCCCTAACTTTGAAATTGGCCCCCTAACTTTTGGGGCACTCTTCACTAAGGACCCCTAAAACTTGCGACGAAAAGTAAAATACGCACGAAATGTTTCACGAACTACCCAAAAACATAATTAAAACCAAATATCAACATCATATTATTCATATGGAACATTGCGCACACTTTTGTACGGTTGTACTCTGAGCCGACGTTCTCCTTCAAGCTGCTCCAGGCGTCGAACGCGACGTCGGGCACTAAAGCGGACGTCGTCGTGGTGTTCGCGACCACTTGTTATGTCTTCTTGTGAAGTGTCGAACAGTTTTGTGCGGGTGCACTCGAAGTCGACCTCTACGTACACGTCGAAGTCCACGTAGTAGTATAACCAGACGTCCGACCGACTCGAGACCTCGCCTATCTTTACCTCCGCGTCGAGTTGTACCTTGTTGCCAACTTTGGAGTGGATCGGACTGACCGATGTCGAGTTGTACTCTGGATCGACTTTCACCTTCAAGCTGCTCCAGACGTCGACCGCGACGTCGGGCACAAAAGCGGACGTCGCCGTCGTGTCCGCGACGACTTGTTATGTCTCTCTGTGAAGTTTCGAACACTTTTGCGCGGTTGCACTCGAAGTCGACCCCTATGTACACGTCGAAGTCCACGTAGTAGTAGAACCAGACGTCCGACCGACTCGAGACCTTGCCTATCTTTACCTCCGTGTCGAGTTGTACCTTGGTGCCAACTTTGGAGTGGATCGGACTGTGTC
>JASAMZ010013178.1:0-11776 GCA_030248115.1 Linhomoeus sp. GSCO2_2 | reverse complement strand
TGTAAATGCTGTTTTTCGACGAAGATGATGTACGCCTTCAGCAGATGCGCGATATGTTCGCTTTTTCTGTGTTGACAGCGTTCAATTGGTCGACAATGGTGTTTAGCCCTCTCATGAGCCGCTTTAACCCATTGGATGCACTTGAAGTAGTGGTGCTAGCTAAATATGACGAATGTTGCAAAATGGACGTGCCTCTCCATCTCGCTTCCGCAATCTGTAGAGGAATCCAAGAAATATTCCCAACTCAAAGGTTGCACGAGCGCATAAAACACGAAAACGCTTGATATTCTTACTTGACCCATGAGTGTTAATTAGAGAAAATGTAAAAACTGGTGTAATCCGTGCTGAAATGGGAGCAATTAATACTTAATTTGTGTGCAATGAAAAAATTCTGAGAGTCCAGGAGTCCAGAAACTGACTTTGACGTGTTCTCTACACCCTGCTGGCCGTCACTTCATTATGCCTTGCCCCATTCCGCCTCTCGCCTGTTGCCTCTCGCCTCCAGCACCACGGTTGCGAAAGGACAGCAGCAGGAAGGCAAATGTCAGCTGCGATGCGCTATGCGTTACGTTAGAAAGGCCCGTTCCAGCGAGGGTTGCGAAGCGACAGGAGCAGGAGGACAAATGTCAGCTGCAATGCGCTATGCGTTAGGTTAGAAAGGCCCGTTCCAGCAACAGGGCTGCGAAGGGACAAGAGCAGGAGGACAAACGTCAGTTTGGGTTGATGCGCTGCGTTATTATGGATTACGACAAATGCGTTAGCCTCTGCAAAAGCAAGCAGCGAATAGCAACGTGAAATTATACGGTGTCACACTTTTCTGGAGAGAAAACGAAGTTGGGTCGGTGTTACGGCGCTGTGCGATTTCAGTCGGCTCGACTGTTGAATTCTCTTTCCACCTTCTGGTCGCTGAAGAAATCCAAGTTGAAGCGAACTTCCGCGCTGCAGTTTTGCTTCGTCACATTATACTGTATAACAAATAAATCATGTCAATTTTGGCCTATACCTTCCTAAAGCGCTGTTCTACCTGGTTGCAAAACTGCACAGTGCAACCTCGAAAGACAAAGGAAAAATCTCCGAAAAACTCGTATACAGTCCCAAGTAGCCCCGTTCGACGGTACCGTACTTACCTAGTTGTCAAAGCACGATGCTCTCCAAGCCTACCTATCGTATGGAGACGGGGACAAATCTCAGATGCAGACCGATGTGTAGGGACGGCATCGATTCATTCTATCGAACTGGTGGCATGAGTTCAACGATTTCTGTCTCTCCGTACTGCACTGTGCTACATACCTACTTACCTAGTTGTCAAAGCACGATGCTCTCCTAAGTCCTAGCCTACCAATTGTACGGCGACGGAGGACAAATCTCAGACGCAGACCGATGTTTAGTTACCTACATAGTTGTCAAAGCACGATACTCTCCTAGGCTACCTGTCGCACGGCGATGGAGGACAAATCTCAGACGAAGACCGATGTTTAGGGACGGCATCGATTTATTCGATCGAACTGGCAGCATGAGTTGGCTCTGCAGCTTCCCGCGCGAAGCTGGCCAGAGGGGAGAACCCCTGGGTCAAGGATGAGCAGGATTGGCAGAGCGGAGAGGGGCTGACCAGAGAGGCCGGGCGCGCCTGCCTTCCTTCTTCTTTAATGCATTGTTTAGCGTGCACGATGGGTGAGGTTTTCTAACAATTTTCTCAATAAAACGGCCATGTCTCAAACTCTCTGCTTAGTGGTTGAGAAAGCCCCTCTAGTTTCTTGCGTGCGGCGAACCACAAGACGGCACACGGGACTGGTGCAACAGTCGACATTTCCAACAGGTTATGGGCCCAGACCACGCCATACGCTGCGCCAAGATCTGAAGTAAACAGGAGGTCAAGTCCGTGTTGGAATCGGAGTAGGCACTGTCGCTTCGGATCAAGGCCAGCTCGCCCCGTCGTCGCCGAAACAAGTGGGTTCCCTGACGAGTAGCAGCAGCAGATAGCAGCGACGATCATGGCGGACAAGACCCTGGTCTCAGTCATGCAACTAAACGGCTCCAACTACGCCACGTGGGCCATCCAGGCCCGTATCGTCCTGGTCAAGGATGGGCACTGGGAAGTCACTACCAACGATCCACCACTTCCCGCCACCGCCTCTCGATGGTGGCTTTCACGCAAAGGGCCAAGCGCCACATTATGAAGCGCCACGCCTCCCCCAATGCAAAAGGAAGCAATATCTGTCAGCCAAACAATGTACTTTGTGTACAAAGCTTTAAAGAAAGGTTATTTCGTTAGAGAAGATTCTGGTGCCTATGTATTGGGATTAAACTTCGCATCTGTGATCGGTGAAACGTGCAGAGGTGTATCGCGACTCGTCTTTTTGTTGTAAATAGGTAAGGTTAACAACTCCGTTATTAGTGTGCACTCATTCAGAGATTGGTGTCCACTGGTTCAGAGATTGGTGTGCACTCATTAATAGGCGACCTGACAATGACATGCCCTCACACTCACTCTGTTGCTGAATTCAATCCGCACGGCAGTGACGGCGGTGCAAAAGCGAGCAGCTGCTGCTTGCTACGTCCTTCGTTCGCGCAGCTGCTGCAGTGTTCTTAGCGACAGTTGACATTTGTCCTCCAATGTCGTGCGCGCCTTAGACATTTGTCCTCCATGCCTTAGACATTTGTCCTCCATGCGACATTTGCCCTCCAATGTGGAGAGCGGCATTCAGCGTTTGTACGCCACTGCAATAGTTGTACATACACGCACTTGTCTTGTCGAATTGAGCGGCAACAGAAGGCAAGTCGCTGAGCCTTCTTCAAGGTTGTACATGGCATAGGCAAGGCGAGCAATTGAATAAGAATCCTATCCCATTCCATGGCTCGTGGTGACCGCCTGTCCCGCACTCCCAAGCTTTGCTTTCACTCGCACGTACTGTGCCTTGCCTATTCCTAAAGCTTCGCTAAACTGAGTACCTAACTGTTGCAGAAGTCGCCACCGAATCAGAAAGGCGCAAAGACTGCCCATCCGTTGGATATTTCACCAGAAAAGTGCTGTTATCTGGCTTGTTCGCTGTTCTCAGAGCTTTCACGGTGGTACCATACTAGCGATTTCAGCGCCGCTTGCAAAGAGCAGAATTGATGGTTCCCCAACCATAGCAGCAACCAAGCATACATCAACGGAAACTACTAAGAGCATCTGAGACATTGGGACGACGAAATATGTTCCACCCACTGCAGCTTAGTGCATGTCGATCAGTGCTTTGATCTCGCTTTTCCGAAGAGCTGCTTGTGGTTTGTGACAATTGAATTTACATCGTGTACTGTACCTACTACGATTTGAACTGTTCAGCAATGGTTGGTTGTCTATGTAGTTACTCGTTCAGTTACGTATTGCTACTGCTCGAGAACCACTCCCCCGTCGTCCTACACGCCAACGGCACACTCTACGCACTCGACGCGCCTTCGGTCATTTTTTTGAATGCATGCGCTTTGATAATCTGTCATGATCAGGGGGGGGGCCGCACTTCCTCAGCTGCAGTTGACTTTGGAGAGGGCAAAAATGTGCCACCCCCGCCGATTTCGCGCCGATAGGAATTTTTTGTGGGACCTTTTGACATATATGTAAAAAGGTCAAAATTTCATATTCCGGCGTTATTTTCACCCTAGCGGGTCACAATTTTGAGATTTTTCAGCAAGAAACCGGAAAATCGAAAATTTCGCCGTTTTTGGCGCACTTTCAAAGGCTTATATCTAATTCGGACCAGCTAGAGCGAAGCGGTTTCTTTTCGCGAATTGCCCGTTGTCCGTTCTACAACTTTGTATAAGGTCGCTTCTTCCTGTCTTGTACCGTTCTTTCGCAATAAGTTGCTCTTCTGTCCAAAACCCGTTTTTCGAGCGATTTTTTTCGAAACTTTTTTTCTTTCCGGCGCCGTATACCGCCAACGAGAAACGATTGGGGGTGAGTCGCGGCAGCGATTGAAAGCCCAAAGTGTCCTCTACTAAACGCCGCAAGAACCGGCCCTCCACCTGTACACACACCGACATCGAGATTCAAAAGCTGTCGCTAGTCAGCGACTAGGCGCCGACGGCCATTTTGCGAAAATGTCCGTAAAAAACGAAATTCAAAAATCTGTGAGACAGAAGTTGCCCAACCCATGGGTGATGCATGCTGCCAAGTGGCGTCCAGAAATTCAAAATTTTGAAGGCTGCGCACGGAGCGAGTTTGAAAATTTCGCCATGCGCCGCCGCACAGGGGAGAGAAGGCTACTTTGGATCTCGATTCGTGCTGCCACATAACCCTCACGGCTTCGACGCTTAGCCACCCTGCAGTACCTAGGTAGGTTAATATTCGGCCCTAGTACTAGCGCCGCCCGGCGTTTGTATCCCGCAGCGTTATATCGTACTCGTTCAATTACGTATTGCTGTAGGTTTAAATCATTAATATATAATTTAGTATCAAATATAAAGAAAACAATAAAACTCAGAGGAAGATGTTTAAATCTATAAAACAAGGAGGAAATTCTTAGTAAAAAACATAACCAGGTTTAATCTGTTCTTTAGCAAAAAGAAAAGTCTATATAAGTTAAAAAGCTGGAATTGTACTACCTCTGATCCTAATCGAGGATTTTTATTTATCTTTTTCACATTTTAATTTTTTGTTAAGCTTAGTTGTTTTAGGAAAATATAGTTTACCAGTTTTAGTTTTAATTTCTCTTTTAATTTCTTTTTTATTAAATTTTAGTTGAATCCATTCTTTAAAAAAACATGCAACAAATTACTAAAAGGAGTGAGTGAATAATAGATTCACTTATAGTTTTTATTGGTTTATTTATTTTAAGAGAATTTTTACTGTTTGCTTCTCTTTTTTGAGCTTTTTTTAATTTTAAATGACACCCTCGACCTTGAACAGGTAATTCTGTTTCTGTTCCAGGAACTAATTTTGTAGTTTGACACTCTATCCCTCTTTTTAATACTTTAATTTTAGTTACATCTTCTTTTACTTTAACTGTAGGACATCATCATTTGATTAATAATAATAAGTTGTGTTATTTTTATTAAATTATTTCGGGAGGTTTAGCTCTTCTTTTTTTAAAATATGAGGTGGAAGAATATTCGGTTATAATGTTTTCTTTGAGGGACAGGGTTTTTTGGTCCATTTTTATTGGAACAACAGGATTACATGGTTTTCCCGTCTTTATAGGTTCTTTTTTTTTATTTTTTGTTTCTCTTTTGTTAAATTTGTCCACTTTGAAAAAATAGAAATTAAAACTCATCGATTTTTTTTTTTTTTTGATTTAACTGCTATTTACTATCATTTTGTCGATGTGGGTTGTTTTGATTGTTTCTTTTTTTCACTTATTTTTGCTTTATTTTATATTAGAATATTTATCTTGGAGATAAGAGGATTTTGCAGATTTTTAGTATCATTAAGTACATAAAGGTTCAGTCTTTAAGGTTTAAATCTATAAGTTTTTTGATTTCGTATTGCTGCTATATGGTATCGGCATGATACGACACCGTTCATCTGAAGTTTTATGCCTGTGGGAATACGGTATAAATTGCAGTATTTCAAAGCTGTAGAACCATGTCACAAATTATTCTGGCTTCAACTAAATTTATCCATCGTTGGATAAATGATTTCTATTTATCATTATGAAATTTTGACAAATAATTGCGTATTTCTATGAAAATTCGCATATGCAAAAAATTTCTTTTGTGTTACAAATTGTCCACCGGCATATGTTCTTTCCATTTCTGAAGAAATTTCGCCGCTAGCTCATTGGGCGAAAAAGTCGATTTTCGATATTTTTATATTTCAATTGTAAATAACTCCAAATTGCAATTTTTCAAAACTGAAAAACTATGTCATAAATTCTTACTGGCTTGCGACCTTTCAGTTTCTGCATTCACATTCGTCAATAAGTGACGTTCTATTTTCGTCAGATTTGTGAACTTTCGACAAACAATTGCGTATTTCTATCAAATTCCACATTGACAAAAATTTTCTTTTGTGTCACAAATTATCAGCGGTCCGTGCTCTTTTCATTTCTGAAGAAATTTCGCGGCTGGTTTTTGGTTTTGTTTTTTGTGTTTGGTGGTGGGGGTTTTGGTTTGGGGTGTTTTTTGCTGGGGGTCTTTTCTTAGGCGTTTTTCTTTTGTGTTTTTGTATTTATATTGTTTTTATATTTTTTTATATATATGAAATATTTTTATTCTGGTTTTTTTATTGCTATTTTGTATTGAGTTTTGGCTGTTTCTATACCTCTAGAAGAGCTGATATCTGCATTGAAAGCTGCAAAATACTTTGTAATTAACTTGATAAAATACAATTTGTTTTCGCAGAGTGCCACCGCCTGCGCGTGGAGCAGACGCAGCGGGAGGTCATCGCCGAGGGCATAGTCACCTCCACGCCCAAAAACGACATGGTATTTTGCCAGATTTGAAATTTGAAAATTTGAATTTGGCGCCAATTTCCGCGTCCGAATTATCTAGGAGTCAACGAAAGATAGCATCGAGCTGTCGGACTCGCCCACGGCTAACTTGAGAGGGGATTTGCCCCTTGGATTGCCCCAGGGCAAAGATGGGAAAAAGCGCAAATCTAACAGGTGATTTTATAGGAATTTGGTACTGTACTTCTTGAATAAGCGCCCCCGGGGGGGGGGGGGTGGTTTCGGGACAGTCATTGGAAGTGACACGTCAATTCGGCTTACCTATCTCTTTGGTGGGCTGCTGCTAATTTGATTTAATTTTATTTAATTGTATTTGAAATATATATTTAATTAAATAAAGAATTTAATAGAAAATTCTTACTAGAGCTTTTGACGGAATATGGCAAAGTACGGATCCTTATTAGAACAAAAGACGCCGCCGACGCATTCCCCCCTCCCCCCCCCCGGGCATGAGTTTTAGAATTCTTATACATTGAGACGCCAGAATAATCGCCCGCGCGCAAAATTGTTGAACAAGCTGTTTTAAAAAAGTTGAGTTGTTTTATTAATACAGAGTGGTTTGTGAGGGTTTTAAAGTGGAAGAGTAAAAGAGTGGATACTTTTGTAAAGTATTTCGAAGCCTTTCCGATATGACGCGCGCCCGCCCGGAGTCCACTATTCATGCGCTACTTCTGACACGCTCCTTTCTGAGGGGTTCTTGCAGGGCAACATTGGGATCGCCCGGGATTAATTTTTTTAGCAAGACACACCCATTTCTGAGCGGTTGTTGCAAGGCAACATTGGGATCGCCCGGGATTAATTTTTTTAGCTGACAAAGTTGTTCGTAAGACAAGGGTTTAAAAAAACAAAAGCATTTCTTTAGGAATGACCGTTCAACAACTGCCTCCACGTAAGCTTTCAAACGGTCGAACGAATGCCGCTCTACAACGTAAGACGAGTGAGTTAGGGCCCATTTGCTGTTTGAACCTTTGGGTTACTGTAGCTCGCGATATTCAAACTTTTGAGTTTCGACCAATAGAAAAACAAATGATCAGTGAGTCAAGAGCTATCCAGCAACTCCAGATCGTCTCCCTACGACCCACGCTAAGCGAGTTAGAGCGATTTATACGCTAAAAACGCGAAAATGTCGCTTTTCGTGGTGCGTGTTTGCGTAATTAATAAAATTTTTACGCCAAGTGAAAGAGCACGTCGAGACCTTTTAGTTGACCTATTGCACGGCGCTCTATGACGTAAGACGAGCGTGTTAGAGCCGTTTTGCGTTTTGGACCTTCGGGTTACTGTAGCGCGCGCAATTCAAACTTTTGAATTTCGACTTCTCTTAACGGAATTATCAGTGTACCGAAACCTATTGAAGGAACTCAAGATCGTCTCTCTATGACGGAAGACGAGCGAGTTAGATCAGTTTTGCATTTTAAACCTTTGGGTTACTGTAGCTCCCGAAATTCAAACTTTTGAGTTTCGACCAATAGAAGAACAAATGATCAGTGAGTCGAGAGCTATCCAACCAACCCAAGATCGTCTCCGTACGACGCACGCTGAGCGAGTTAGAGCGATTTCTGCGTTAAAAACGCGAGAATGTCGCTTTTCGTGTTGCGTGTTTGCGTAATTAAGAAAAGTTTTAATGCCAAAAGAAAGAGCACGTCGACACCTTTTAGTTGACCTATCGCACGCCGCTCTACGACATAAGACGAGCGAGTAATAGCCATTTTCAGTTTGAAACTTCGGGTTACTGTAGCGCGCGCAATTCAAACTTTTGAGCGCCGATTTCTCGAGGCACATTACCAGTAAGTCGAGACCTTTCCGTAGAGCCCAAGATCTCCTTCCTACAACTTACCGACGCCGAGATCTGAGAGCGTAACGGACGGACGGACGGACGGACGCACGCACGCACGCACGAAAAGCTCTCGTAGGGGTTCGCCCGGCTGAGGCCGGGCGAAAAAACGTCTTAAATTACTAACATTTTTTTTCAGTCTGGGAGCTCAGTCCGCTTCGGCCGCCAAGAAATTCCGCAGTTCCGGCAAAAGTAAGCGAATCACAGGAGGAGAGAGCGACAATTTCGTGGCGGCCGACAAAAGTTTGGTGAGTGTAGATTTTCAGTTGGTTTTGGGCCAAAAAATGTGCAAAATTATGCAAAAAATAATTAATTAGGAGAGCGAGGGGACGGAGGAGCGAACTCCCGTGCCCGCCGCCCTACAGAAGGCCAAACGGCGATCGCGCCCGAAGAAGGTGGGGGGAATGCATACGTGTAGCCGGGGGGGGGGGGGGGGGGGTAGGCCCCCCCCCCTAGCCGGAGGTGTACCCCCCCCCCCATACCCCCCAGGTACCCCCTCCCGCCTTCCCCAAAAGACCCCCCCCCCTAGAATTTCAAAAATTTTCGCCTGCGGCGCTTGAATATAGCAAAAGTTTTGCCTGCGGCGCTATATTTTGGACGTTTTTGACTTGGAATTAAGCGATTTTTGACACTTTTTGGCCTATTTTTGCAAAATTTTCTTATTTTTTGGTACTTTGTCGGCAAAATTTTTAGGTCATTTGACCCCCCCTCCAGGGGCCTCAGACCCCCCCCCCCCCCACCCGGAAGGGTCCTATACCCCCCCCCCCCCCCCCGACGCCCCCCCCCCTCCCAGGTTGGCGGATACACGTATGGGGGAATGTATTTTACAATTCATTTAGTACGATACTTTGTAAGAATTGGAAATTATGGTTTTGTCGCAGTTTGTAGACAATCGGTATTTGTACAAAT
Source organism: Linhomoeus sp. GSCO2_2 (assembly GCA_030248115.1). NCBI lineage: Eukaryota > Metazoa > Nematoda > Chromadorea > Monhysterida > Linhomoeidae > Linhomoeus > Linhomoeus sp. GSCO2_2. Next base: position 2,611 of record JASAMZ010013178.1, on the reverse strand, counting down.
CCGATCGACAATTCTGACATAAAAGAGCTTGGCTTTTGGGCATATTGTTTGTCAAAATGGACACTAACTTCATTCTAGGTGTTCACCCCGGACGTCGCTCAGGACGAAACCGAAGCCCCCTCCACCACAGACACCCCCCAAGACTCGGCTGCCACTCCCAAACTGACGCCCAACGCCCCCAAATCGCAAACCACGGCCAAAAAACGCGCCCCGAGCAGAAAAAAATCCCCTCCCAAAGAGGCGAAAACCGAGAAAAAACCCGCAAAAACCACGGAAATTCGGCGCCGCAATCGGCCCCAAACCACCGCTTCGAGTGGGGTCGCTGTCGCCGGACCCGAATCGGCGGAGCAAATTCAGCATTCGTTCAACGCGCACCTCCCTCACAAGGTGGAGGGAGAGAGCTATGAAAAGAGATTTTTGAGGGGCCTCCCTCCCTTCTCGCCTGAGAGGAGCCAGAGAAGGTTTGGAGGGGGGGGGGGGGGGGGGGGGGTCAATTGATAGTTTTAATCGTGAGGGGAGGGGTGAATTTGTAGTTTTAGAGGTGGGGGGTGCCTAATTAGAGTACGCAGCCAAGTTACTCGCTTGTTCCGGGCATATCGTAGCTTCTCGAATAAGCGCGCATTTGGCGCTTCCCTTTTCAACTTCTCAAAAAAACAACAAAAGAAAACCTACTGCAAAAATACTGTTTTTGGCGATTTATTTTCCCACGCAAATTCCAGAGCCAAATCCGTGGCCCAAGACGCACTATACGCTGCCATCGTAGCGTCGCAAGCTCCGGGCAGACAACATCAGATAAAAAGTCACCGAAACAACGACACTCCGCCCACTGCTGTCGAGAAGAAGGAGGGTGGGCGGTATTGTTTTTGGAGGGAATTTTGAGTCGATTTTGGCGCTATATTGCCATTTTTTGTTTTTTATTCCACTTGCCAACTTTGACTTGTTCCCATTTTCCAGCCGCCTCCCCTCCCGCCGCCGAATCAAGCGAAGAAAGCAAAGAACCCAACAGCCAAGACAAGAGCACAGATGATAAGAAGCCCAAAAAGGAGGAAGGGACTACGGTAGCCAACACGACAGACGACGACGTTTTTGAAGAGGAAGCGACTAAGGAGGAGCCCAAGGTTTCCTCGTCAAAGTGGGTGGGATAGAATGGTTAAATGTGTGTAAGTTGGTGGGGGGGGGGGGGGGGGAGGGACTGAAGTTAGGGGGGGGGGGGGGGGGGTAGGAGGGAGGGAGGGATGGAGTGAGGGATGGAGGGAGTGAGAGAGGGCAGAGGTGGAAGAAGGGAGTGGAGGAGGAGGGCAGGGCGTGATGGGGGGTGTGTGGAGGAGGGTGTGAGGGAGGGGGAGGGGGATGGAGGGGGGGGCGGGCGGGGGGGGGGGGGGGGGGGTCAGGAGGCGAGAGAAGAGCTGGGGCGGGGGGGAGGAAAGGGGGAGGGGGGCCGAAGGGGAGGGAATGGGATTTGGAGGAGGGGAGGAAGGGACTGAGGGATGGGGGGGGGGGGGGGGGCAAGGGATGGTGGGCCATAGCGAAAGGAGGGAGGTAAGGTGTCGGTTGGGCGAGGCGAGCGAGTGAGTTTTTGCGCGAATCAACAGTTCCGCCCGCCCTCCCCCAATTGTCTACAGGCCGGCCGCTCGCAAGAAGCTCTTCAAGCGGCCCAAAAAGCCCGTGGGGGAGAGTAGTGGCAGCGCCTCCCTCTCCTCCCCTCTCACCCCACAAAAGGAGGGGGGAGGGGGCTCTACCGTACCCCCCTCGGGCAAAACTAGACGCACCACCCCCCAAATGAACACGCGATTGACCCACCGGGAAACGGACGTGGTGGCACAGGCGACGGCGGAGTTAGTGAAAACCGGCCGAAAAAGATCGACGCGAATTTTAAAGAAATGACGCGAAAATTGGGCGGAGAATTTTGAATTTTGTGGATTTTGCGCGCGTGTCTTTTCGCTTCTTTTCACCATAGTTTTGAAATTCTGCGCGTGTAGAAAGTGCAAGGTTCAGGTGATATGATGGCACGTTTTTCTTGTTCCAGGTTTTGAAACTGTCGACGTACTTTGCTACAGTATACCGCGACGCTTTTAGCCGTAGTCTGTGCTTAGTGCTAAGTCGCTCTCTTTGTGTGCACTTTGCGCGAAAGTTCAACCACATACATACGTTCCCGAAGTTCGTCGTCGTTCCTTTCCCTTCCTGTGTATCGCGGTTACCGCAACGGTAAGCGTACTGCTGTCTCGCGCGCGGTATGCGCTCCGCGTACTGTAGAGTGCTCTGAAACTGTAGTTGGTGGCAGACGCGCTGTGGATATTGGCTGACGAAGATGTCACTGTAAGAAAGTGGGGGAATTTGTGGACCGACTTGACACTGTTGCAGTTCGCACGTGCAGGAGCCCCTGCATAGGCGGCGACTAAAACACTCGTTGCTCGAAATGTCAAAACAAGGCATCAGTGTGCGTGCATGAATAGGCGGCAACGAATTCAAACGCAGCAGGCGAAGTTTGGCCATTTTGCTACGCTCCCAGGCTCAATATTGAAGTCTTGTATTTTGGGGTTTGTTGTGTGGCCCCCCACCTCCCCTCGCTTACACTGCACGTTGTACGATAATACTACAGTGGGCAATATCG
>JASAMZ010013175.1:0-13622 GCA_030248115.1 Linhomoeus sp. GSCO2_2 | reverse complement strand
ATTGCAAATAGAGACAATTTGTCGAAAAATTTCAAACTTCAAACGTTACACCCACACTCATTTTGAAATTAGCAACAGCAAATCTCATCGGATCCGAAATCGGCGACATCGACTCTACCTGACGCCATCTGTCACGTGTTTTACTTCGGCAGGACAAACAAGCTTTGTCTAAAAACTGTGGCACCACGTTGGCATAAGTGTAAACTTGAGAGCGTGTGCGGGATAATGTGCACTGGATAGTGAAGTGCCGCTAGACATTTAGTCGGCAATCTGGTGGGGTATGGCCGCAATTGGTCTTGGATTTGTTTGTGGTACCTGATCCACATATGGATCAGAAGATTCGCCGCAGGCACACTTTGCGCTTATAATAGTGGCAACTGATCCATAAATGGATCAGAGAAATTCGCCGCAGGCACACAGTGCAATAAAAGCGTCTAAATGAGACGACGCCCTATTGAAAAGGGTATAAATGGGACGACGCCCTATTCTTTTGGGCTTAGTGCTCGATGCATCCACACAAAGATAAAGCTGCTTGAAATTGGCGAAATTTGGAAATTCTGACAAAAACCTTGAAAATATACCTAAATTCTTCAATTATAAAATCTAGAACTATTTGCTAATTACTTGACAGACTATGCTCGACACATCCATGAAAAGAAATTTTGAAATTTAAGCTGTTTGAAATTGTCGAAATTTGGGAATTTTGACAAAAACCTTGAAAATATCCCTAATTCGTTAATTATAAAATCTGAAACTATTTGATAAATACTTGGCAGACTATGCTCGACACATCCGTGAAAAGAAGTTTTGAAATTGAAGCTGTTTGAAATTGTCGAAATTTGTGGATTTTAACAAAATCCTTAAAAATATCCCAAATTTCGTTAATTATATTCGCTGAAACTATTTGCTAAATACTTGGCGGACTATGCTCGATACATCGGTGCAAAGAAGTTTTGAAATTTAAGCTGTTTGAATTTGTCAAAATTTGGGAATTTTGACAAAAACCTTGAAAATATCCCTAATTTCGTTAATTATAAAATCTGAAACTATTTGATAAATACTTGGCAGACTATGCTCGACACATACCTGAAAAGAAATTTTGAAATTGAAGCTGTTTGAAATTGTCGAAATTTGTGGATTTTAACAAAATCCTTAAAAATATCCCAAATTTCGTTAATTATATTCGCTGAAACTATTTGCTAAATACTTGGCGGACTATGCTCGATACATCGGTGCAAAGAAGTTTTGAAATTTAAGCTGTTTGAATTTGTCAAAATTTGGGAATTTTGACAAAAACCTTGAAAATATCCCTAATTTGGTGAATTCCAAAATCCGAAACTATGTCACAAATTCATCGCGTCTTACGCCCTTTCCATTTCAGCAAAAACTTTGCCGATACGACTTGTAAATAAAAGTGTCATTTTTGACATTTTCGTATTTTAATTGTAAATATCTCGAAATAGCGAAATTAGCAACAGAAACGGACAACGGCACGTTACTCAGCGCATTCGACTCCATCGGATGACACTAACCGTCATGTCTAGTTTTGTGACACACACGGACGGACGGACGGACGGACGGACGGACGGACACACAGACCCACGAACAGACAATAGCGTCCGTATATATACTCGCCGCCCTGGGGGGCGGCGAAAAAAGTTCGCGGACTACACATCGTCATCTGTATATATACACATCGCCGCGCTGAGGCGCGGCGAAAAAAGTTCAACCTATACTTTGTGTCTGTCAAATCTTGGTGGACAGTATAGTGAATTTCATTCGCATAATTAGCCGCATCTAGCGAAGGTATCTTGAAAACGTGTACCACAATTCAAATGCAGCTATTACCACGATACGGTTGTCTGTACAACTGATCTAAAGCTCACTGATATCGCCGCGTTCGCTATATGGTATCGGCATGATACGACGCCGTTCATCTGAAGTTTTATGCCTGTGGGAAACGCCACATCGAACGAAAAACTTGCCAACTGTTTGGTGCAGCCGTTCTCTACCAGGAATTTCGTTTGGTGTACGCATTTCTGCGTTATGACGCTTTAGAAAATTTATAGAATTTTGGCAAATTGTGACGTGTTTCTATGCAATTCCACAATTGCAAACAATTTTGTTTGTGTTACATACCTATTATCCGCGGTCTATGCTCTTTCCATTTCTGAAGAAATTTCGCCGCTAGTCCATCAGGCGACAAAGTCGATTTTCGACATTTTAACGTTTCAATTGTAAATATCTCAAAATTGCAATATTTCAAAACTGTAGAACCATGTCACAAATTCTTATTTGCTTACGACCTTTTTTCGCCCGGCCTCAGCCGGGCGAACCCCTACGAGAGTTTATCGTGCGTGCGTGCGTCCGTGCGTTCGTGCGTAACGCTCTCATATCTCGGTGTTGGAAAGTCGTAGGAAGGAGATCTTGGACTTTATGGATAGGTCTCGACTCACTGGTAATGTCGCTAAGAGACTTCGAAATTCAAAACTTTGAATTGCGCGCGCTACAGTAACCCGAAGGTCTAAAAGGAAAACGGCTCTAACTCGCTCGTCTTACGTCGTAGAGCGGCGTGCGATAGCTCAACTAAAAGGTCTCGACGTGCTCTTTCGTTTGGCATTACACATTTTCTTAATTAGCAACACGAAAAGCGACATTCTCGCGTTTTTGACACAGAAATCGCTCTAACTCACTCAGCTTGCGTCGTAGAGAGACGGTCTTAAGTTGGTTGGATAGCTCTCGACTCACTGATCATTTGTTCTTCTATTGGTCGAAACTCAAAAGTTTGAATTTCGCGCGCTACAGTAACCCAAAGGTTCAAAACGCAAAACTTCTCTAACTCGCTCGTCTTCCGTCGTAAAGAGGCGATCTTGAGGTTGTTGAATAGGTTTCGGCACACTGATCATTCCGTTAAGAGAAGTCGAGATTCAAAAGTTTGAATTTCGCGAGCTACAGTAACTCAAAGGCTGAAACAGCAAAGCGGCTCTAACTCGCTCGTCTTACGTCGTAGAGCGGCGTGCGATAGGTCTACTAAAAGGTCTCGACGCGGTCGTTCGTTTGGCATAAAACATTTTCTAAATTACGCAAACACGCAACACGAAAAGCGACATTCTCGCGTTTTAGCACAGAAATCGCCCTACCTCGCTCAGCGTGCGTCGTAGAGAGACGATCTTGACTCTTGAGTTTGTTGGATAGCTCTCGACTCACTGATCATTTGTTCTTCGATTGGTGAAACTCAAAAGTTTGAATATCGCGAGCTACAGTAACCCAACGGTTCAAAACGCAAAACTTCTCTAACTCGCTCGTCTTCCGTCGTAAAGAGACGAGCTTGAGTTTGTTGAATAGGTTTCGTCACACTAATCATTCCGTTAAGAGAAGTCGAGATACAAAAGTTTGAATTTGGCGAGTTACAGTAACTTAAAGGTTCAAACAGCAAATCGGCCCTAACTCGCTCGTCGTACGTTGTAGAGCGGCATTCGTTTGACCGTTTGAAAGCTTACGTTGAGACAGTTGTTGAGCGGTCATTCCTAAAGAAATACTTTTGTTTTTTTAACTCTTCTCGTACGAACAACTTTGTTTGCTAAAGAAATTAATCCCGGGCGTTCCCAATGTTGCCTTGCAACAACCGCTCAGAAATGCGTGTGCCTTGCTCAAAAAATTAATCCCGGGCGATCCCAATGTTGCCCTGCAAGGACCCCTCAGAAAGGAGCATGTCAGAAGTAGCGCATGAATAGTGGACTCCGGATCTCCGCCTAGCCTCCGATCTCCTCCTGCTCAGGCCTACGATCTCCGCCTAGCCTACGATCTCCTCCTGCTCAGGCCTACGATCTCCGACTAGCCTACGATCTCCTCCTGCTCAGGCCTACGATCTCCGACTAGCCTACGATCTCCTCCTGCTCAGGCCTACGATCTCCGACTAGCCTACGATCTCCTCCTGCTCAGGCCTACGATCTCCGACTAGCCTACGATCTCCTCCTGCTCAGGCCTGCGATCTCCGCCTAGCCTACGATCACATCCTGCTCAGGCCTACGATATCCCCTTTTGGTGTCGACTCGTGTAGTAACTTGGTGTATTCCGTAATTTGTGTAAACTGATTCAGTATTTTGGTGTGAACTCATTCAGCAATCTGGTGTGGACTCGTTCAGAACTCACCATGCACTCCTAGACGGGTTTTCACTAAACTTTTTAGTGAAAACCCGCATATGCGGGTATTCACTAACACGGCTAGTGAAAACCCGCATATGGCGGGTATTCACTAACACATCTAGTGAAAACCCGCAATGCAGACTTTCTCAAGCTAATTTCTCCAGATGCAGTGATGTGTATTAAGTTCACTATACTGTTCACCAAGATGTGACAGACACAATGTATAGGTTGAACTTTTCACACACACAGCTTGTTATTTCTGCATTCACATTCGTCAATAAATGACGTTCTATTTTTGTCAATTTATGAAATTTTGACAAATAATTGCGTATTTCTATGAAATTCCACATTTGAATTCTTTTGTGTTACAAATTGTCCACGGCCTATGGTCTTTCCACTTCTGAAGAAATTTCGCCGCTAGCTCATCAGGCGAAAGAGTCGATTTTCGATACTTTCATATTTTAATTGTAAATATCTCCAAATTGCAATTTTTCAAAACTAAAAAAACTGTGTCACAAATTCTTATTGGCTTGCGACGTTTCAGTTTCTGCAATCACATTCGTCAATAAATGACGTTCTACCGTAAATACTCTAATAAGCCCTCCCCCTCGAATAAGCCCCCACCCTCTAATAGTACCCCCTCCTAAAGGGAGGTTGAAATAATAAGCCCCCCGCCTCCACTAGTACCCCCTCCCCCATGTATTATACTACCTGTATGTGTACTGTAGGGTACACTGAGTGCATGTAAACTACTATAGTACTACTACAACTACTAAGAGTGATAAATGTGCCTTTAGCACGTGGTATGTTAAGAATATTTGGACTATAGAAGGTGTGTTTGGTGTGCCATTAGTACAATTTCTGTACATTTGGTGACTGGAAGGGGGGTTGAATTATTAAGCCCTCCCCCTCGAATAAGCCCCCACCCTCCACTAGTACCCCCTCCTAAAATGAGGTTGAAAAAATAAGCCCCCCGGGGGCTTATTAGAGTATTTATGGTATTTTGTCAATTTATAAAATTTCGACAAACAATTGCGTATTTCTATCAAATTCCACATTGACAAAAAATTTCTTTTGGGTTACAAATTATCAGCGGTCCGTGCTCTTTCCATTTCTGAAGAAATTTCGCGGCTAGCTCATCAGGTAAAAAAGTCGATATTCGACATTTCTGAATTCTAATTGTGAATATCTCGAAAATGCGAAATTAGGAACAGCAACGGACATCGGATCCGTACTCAGCGACCTCGACTCTACTTGACCACATATTATGTCACATATCTTACTTCAGTGCCACGGACGGACGGACGGACGGACGGACGGACACACACACAGACAAACAGACAGACAGACAGACAGACAGACAGACTGACAGACAGACAGACTGACAGACTGACAGACAGACAGACAGACAGACAGACAGACAGACAGACAGACAGACAGACAGACAGACAGACAGACAGACAGACAGACAGACAGACAGACAGACAGACAGACAGACAGACAGACAGACAGACAGACAGACAGACAGACAGACAGACAGACAGACAGACAGACAGACAGACAGACAGACAGACAGACAGACAGACAGACAGACAGACAGACAGACAGACAGACAGACAGACAGACAGACAGACAGACAGACAGACAGACAGACAGACAGACAGACAGACAGACAGACAGACAGACAGACAGACAGACAGACAGACAGACAGACAGACAGACAGACAGACAGACAGACAGACAGACAGACAGACAGACAGACAGACAGACAGACAGACAGACAGACAGACAGACAGACAGACAGACAGACAGACAGACAGACAGACAGACAGACAGACAGACAGACAGACAGACAGACAGACAGACAGACAGACAGACAGACAGACAGACAGACAGACAGACAGACAGACAGACAGACAGACAGACAGACAGACAGACAGACAGACAGACAGACAGACAGACAGACAGACAGACAGACAGACAGACAGACAGACAGACAGACAGACAGACAGACAGACAGACAGACAGACAGACAGACAGACATTGTCATCCGTACATATGTCACACCCAAAATGCGCAACCACCCAGAAGGCGCCATATGGCGCCTTCTGGGTGGTGGCCACCCAAACTGCGCAATATGGCGCCTTCTGGGTGGTCGCTACCCAGACTACGCAATAGTCGCCGGCCTCTTGTTTCTTTGCATTAAACAGAGAGACAAGACAGAGTATATTCCTTTCAGTTCAGGCTATGCTTAGGCTCGCCCTGCGCCCACCGTTCACAAGAGTCAGTCGGCGTCGCGCCTGGCGGGTCGAAAACTGAGGCTTAGCGCGACCACCAACTTCATGGCGCGCTTCCTCCATTTACTTCACCTCCTGCTCAGGCCGGCTGTGCCCCTTCCCTGCTATAGCGCTTCTGGCAGCTTTCACTCATGCGAATTGCGCATTCTGGGTGATCACCACCCAAAACACGCCATATGGTGCATTCTGGGTAACGACCACCCAGAATGCGCCATATTGCGCGTTCTGGGTGGATTGCGGAAAGTGGGTGTAACATATATATGTCACAGGCCATGGCCGTCTTCAGGCCATCGCCGTCTAGACGGCTTTGGCCTGGTCGATCAGGCCGCGGCCGTCTTTTCGAGCAGAAGACGGCCGTGGCCTGATGCGTCAGGCCAAAGCCGTCTAGACGGCCACGGCCTGCTTCGCCAGGCCATGGCCGTCTTTTCCTGTCTCTGTTAGTTTCCGACATAGTGTATTCCTTCCAGTTTAGGCTATGCTTAGGCTCGCCCTGCGCCCACAATGCACAAGAGTCAGTCGGCGTCGCAGTCTGGCGGGTCGAAGCTTAGGGTTAACGCGACCGGTGACCGACTTCAGGGCGCGCGCAGCGCGCCCTGAAGTTGGTGGTCGCGCTAAGCCTCAGCTGAGACCCGCCAGGCGCGACGCCGGCCGAGTTTTAGTGCAAACTGCAAGTGGAATAAACACTCCTCCATCTACTTCACCTCCTGCTTAGGCCTGCTGTGCCCCTTCCCTGCAAGCGCTTGCAACAGCTGACACTCTTAAAGACGGCTACGGCCTGGTCTATCAGGCCACGGCCGTCTTATCGAGCGGAAGACGGCCATGGCCTGACGCATCAGGCCAACGCCGTCTAGACGGCCACGGCCTGATCGACCAGGCAAAAGCCGTCTAGACGGCGATGGCCTGAAGACGGCCATGGCCTGCAACATATACACCTCGCCGCGCTGAGGCGCGGCGAAAAAATCGCAACACCATGTCGAAAGTCGAGTGCGGCGATTTTCCACATTGAAGAAGATGCTGATGGCCTTGATCATCCTGGAGAAGGCACATCTTCTCCACTGTGGAAAATCGTCGCACTCGATTCTCGACATGGTACGTAGTGCTAGGGTTATGAGGCTGGCCGAGACAACCCGTACACTGTATTCACACAGAAGGTATAACACCTCAATAGGCAACAAGAGAACGCCATTAATCACTTATCTCTAGGTCCGTGGTGAATCCATGGCCAGAGTGGATGGGTGTCATGCACGGTTATGAGATCGGCTTCGTTTTCGGACAGCCGTTTATATTTCCGGAGCAAGATGCAGATGGTCACGATGCATTTTTTTCAAGCTTAATGATGGAGATGTGGACTAATTTTGCCAAACACCGGTATGTGTACCTTGTATTGTTGTTGTTGTATTGTTGTTTGCGTGGGTTTAACCTAGACACGCGAAACTTGCGCGCACGCACAAGCGCGACACACATTTGTGTGTCCACATTCCACAACACGCCAACCGTACCGTATGTGTTACGAAGTGGCGCGATTCGGCGTAACGAGCACCAGTTGCTCACTGTGTCAAAGTTGTAGTCGAATTGAAAAGGGTCTTGTCGTGCGCAAGTTTCGTTCACCAACTACCTAGCCTGTTCAACTCCAGCAAAAGGTGCACAACTCTGCGTTTAAGCGGAACTCACATTTAATGGGTATTCAGCACGAAGCTTTGGCTCAGCAAGCATCGAACGCACCGCGTTTACTTGACGCCCCCCCCCCCCAGTGTCTCAAAGATTCACCTGCTCAGAGTTATGCTATGTAGAAATTGTCACGATGTCCGACTCTTCTGAAACGGAGTTTGTTTCGATAACAAATCGGCGGCTTGCATACAAAACAATGTGTATTTTCAGTGGATTCACGTTTGCCGAGGGAGGCAACTCTTCATTTTTTCGCCGCCCCCCAGGGCGGCGAGTATATATACGGACGCTATTGTCTGTTCGTGTTTCTGTGTGTCTGTGTGTGTGTGTGTGTCTGTGTGTGTCACAAAACTAGACATGACGGTTAGTGCCACCCGATGGAGTCGAATGCGCTGAGTAACGTGTCGATGTCCGTTTCTGTTGCTAATGTCGCTATTTCGAGATATTTACAATTAAAATACGAAAATGTCAAAAATGACACTTTTATTTACAGGTCGTATCGGCAAAGTTTTTGCTGAAATGGAAAGGGCGTAAGACGCGATGAATTTGTGACATAGTTTCGGATTTTGGAATTCACCAAATTAGGGATATTTTCAAGGTTTTTGTCAAAATTCCCAAATTTTGACAAATTCAAACAGCTTAAATTTCACAACTTCTTTGCACCGATGTATCGAGCATAGTCCGCCAAGTATTTAGCAAATAGTTTCAGCGAATATAATTAACGAAATTTGGGATATTTTTAAGGATTTTGTTAAAATCCACAAATTTCGACAATTTCAAACAGCTTCAATTTCAAAATTTCTTTTTACGGATGTGTCGAGCATAGTCTGGCAAGTATTTATCAAATAGTTTCAGATTTTGTAATTAACGAAATTAGGGATATTTTCAAGGATTTTGTCAAAATTCCCAAATTTTGACAAATTCAAACAGCTTAAATTTCAAAACTTCTTTGCACCGATGTATCGAGCATAGTCCGCCAAGTATTTAGCAAATAGTTTCAGCGAATATAATTAACGAAATTTGGGATATTTTTAAGGATTTTGTTAAAATCCACAAATTTCGACAATTTCAAACAGCTTCAATTTCAAAACTTCTTTTCACGGATGTGTCGAGCATAGTCTGCCAAGTATTTATCAAATAGTTTCAGATTTTATAATCAACGAAATTAGGGATATTTTCAAGGTTTTTGCCAAAATTCCCAAATTTCGACAATTTCAAACAGCTTAAATTTCAAAATTTCTTTTCACGGATGTGTCGAGCATAGTCTGTCAAGTAATTAGCAAATAGTTCTAGATTTTATAATTAAAGAATTTAGGTATATTTTCAAGGTTTTTGTCAGAATTTCCAAATTTCGACAATTTCCAGCAGCTTAAATTTCAACATATATTTGTGTGGATGCATCGAGCACTAAGCCCAAAAGAATAGTGCGTCGTCCCATTTATACCCTTTTCAATGGGGCGTCGTCCCATTTATACCCTTTTCAATAGGGCGTCGTCTCATTTAGACGCTTTTATTGCACTGTGTGCCTGCGGCGAATTTCTCTGATCCATTTATGGATCAGTTGCCACTATCATAAGCGCAAAGTGTGCCTGCGGCGAATCTTCTGATCCATATGTGGATCAGGTACCACAAACAAATCCAAGACCAATTGCGGCTATACCCCACCAGATTGTCGACTAAATGTCTAGCGGCACTTCACTATCCAGTGCACATTATCCCGCACACGCTCTCAAGTTTACACTGATGCCAACGTGGTGCCACAGTTTTTAGACAAAGCTTGTTGCCACAAGTCAATGGGGGCTTCGTGTGGAACTGGGCGGAACGGAAACGAAAACCCAGGAAAGGCTCTATGGAGAAAGTCGTTCTGTCGTGCGGCGAAAAACCGCACTTTGTGGTTTACTTAGGTACCTATGCGGATTACAACAGACGATGCCGCGCACTGCACAAAATAGTGCCACCTGCCGTGTGCCCCAGCGACAGAAACTGGGAACCGTATACTTGAACAGTAGCGGATCCAAGGGGGGGGGGGGCGGTTGTGCGTCCGCCCCCCCCCCCATTCGGCCAAACCGCCCCCCCCCCCATTCCCCCTCCCGAGAAAAAAAAATTGCGCGGCAACACCTCCAGAGCAAAAAATTTTCGCCTGCGGCGCTATTTTATAGCACTTTTGTACATAAATAGGCCAAAATCGGCCAAAATTTTTGCCTGCGGCGCTATTTTATAGCACTTTTGTACCAAAATGGGCCAAAGTCGGCCAAAATTTTTGCTTGCGGCGCTATTTTATAGCACTTCTGTACCAAAATAGGCCAAAATCAGGCATAATTTTTGCCTGCGGCGCTATTTTAAAGCATTTTTGTACCAACATAGGCCAAAATCGGCAAAAATATTCGCCTGCGGCGCAAATTTTTTATGTGCTTTTATAGCATCTTGGTCCCCCCTGTGGCCTCAAAAATTCCGCCCCCCCCCCATTCCAAAATCCTGGATCCGCCACTGTACTTGAATGTCCTGTGCAGAATGTATGTACCTACATCAGCGTTTCATACAACAATTCATTTTAATTGTTGTATGGTATAGTATAGTATTGGCCGAGAATTTTGCATTGTTGCATAGTATAGTATTGTATAACACTCCGAGATGAATTGTTGTATAGTATAGTATAGTATGGCCTCTGGAATTTCAATTGTTGTATTGTACAACAATATGAATTGTTGTACGGCAAATTGGAAATGGCCGAATAATGTCACCTGGGCGTAAGATTTCAGGCGCGAAAACTAAGCACAGCCGTACAATTCAGAGTAAATTAACCTCCATTCGGACGAAAACTCCACCGAAACACAGCGTTTGTGACCATACTTGTGTTTTCGAAGACGTCTATGCGTCATTTTGATGCACACAACACCGCAATTTTGTACAACAATGCATTGTTGTATAGGATCAAATTGTTGTATAGTATGTTACTAGGGTCTATAGCCCGTGGATGACGCATTGCAGCTTCAGAGACTGATGTCGCGCAGCTAACGCGCTGCAGCTTCAGAGACCGATGTCGCGCAGCTGACGTGCTGCAGCTTCAGAGACCGATGTCGCGCAGCTGACGTGCTGCAGCTTCAGAGACCGATGTCGCGCCGCTGACGCGCTGCACCTTCAGAGACCGATGTCGCGCAGCTGACGTGCTGCAGCTTCAGAGACCGATGTCGCGCAGCTGACGTGCTGCAGCTTCAGAGACCGATGTCGCGCAGCTGACGTGCTGCAGCTTCAGAGACCGATGTCGCGCCGCTGACGCGCTGCAGATGTCACGCAGCTGACGCGATGCAGCTGCAGAGATCGATGTCGCGCAGCTGATGCGCTGCAGCTTCAAACACCGATGTCGCTCACCTGACGCGCTGCACCTTCAGAGACCGATGTCGCGAAGCTGACGCGCTGGAGCTTCAGAGGACCGATGTCGCGCAGCTGACGCGCTGCAGCTTCTGTCAAAGGTTGGAGGTCGCCGGTCTCGATGCCGACGTTTTGCGCTTCGCCTGTGCCCGTGACTCGTGCGCCGTTCTTGGTCAGAAGACAAACCGACGTTTTGCGCTTCGCCTGTGCCCGTGACTCGTGCGCCCTTCTTGCTCAGAAGACGAAACCCCGTGTTGACGGTGCTTTGACAGTGTGTAAAGCATATTGTTATCAACTTGGGTCTCACAGCGAACACAGTGTGTAAAGCAAATGGAGCGCAAGTTGGGTCTCACAGCGAAGCAAGCCGTACTATGGCGGAATCGTAATCGTTGTTGCGAAGAATGTTCTTCCGAAAACGGCCGAAATTTGCCCGAAAATCGCGAATTTCGGACGATTTAGGCGGCGGCCGGAGACGAATCTTGGGCCAGATGGTGCAGCGTCGAACGGCGGTTCCGTTGATGCACGGCTCGTCGCGATCCGCCGCCGCAGTCGGCAGATAGCGCCAAAAATATGCCGAAAAAACGATATTTTGGGAATTTCGACCGAATTTCGACCAGTGGCGTAGCCAGGGGGGAGCAATCGGGGCAAATGCTCCCCCCAGATGCCGGCTTTGCCCCCCCCAGATGCCCAGCAAGAGAAAAAATTTTTGCCTGCGGCGCTGTAAATAGTAAAAATTTTCGCCTGCGGCGCTGTAAATAGTAAAAATTTTCACCTGCGGCATGATAAATAGTAAAAATTTTCGTCTGGGGCGCTATAAATAGCAAAAATTTTCGCCTGCGGCGCTATAAATAATGCAAATTTTCGCCTGCGGCAAAAATTTGGTAAAAATTTTCGCCTGCGGCGCTAAATATAGTACAAATTTTTGCCTGTGGCGTTGCAAAAGTGTATATTTTGCCTGCTTCGCTCTAAATAGCAAGATTTTACCTGTGCGCTCAATTTGCACCCGGTAACGCTCAACGAACAGCAAAAAAATTTTGCCCTCCCCAAAATTATTTTGCCCCTCCCACTTGTCAATCCTGGCTACGCCACTGATTTCGACGGCGGCCCAAGACCAAACTTCGGCCAGATGGTGCCCGGCGGAAGGCGGTTCCGAAAATGTATGATGTCCGGGGTCCGTCGCCGCTGTCGAGAGTTATCGTGGTAACACACAGACAGACAAACAAACAGAGATTCGGAGATTAGTAGAGAGGATAGTATGCCAAATCTGACATCAATTGTTGTATGGTATAGTATTGTACAACAAATGCCCAAGGAATTGTTGTATAGTATAGTATGCTATACTATAACATACTATACAACTATACAACAATGCATTGTGGTATTGTATGAAACGCTGACCTACATACATACATAATAGCAGTAAGACATGATACGTTCAGTCAACGCTGCTGTAGTAAAATGAAACATTGCAGCATCTTCAAATGACAGAGTTTGGCACTGCACGTCAACGCATATCTAGCATAGCAGCTTGGTGCTTGCTTTGATTGAGTGATAGTGCGTCGTTGAAGTGAAACTTGTTAGTCGGGCCGCTCACCCTCACGCGAAAGTCGCATCGCAGTAGTGCAAGTTAGAGTCACAACAAGATTCTGCACACAAAATGACTATGACAGAGCGTTAGTTTCGTCGTAGTCGTTGTCTTCCACTTCCGGTTCCTCCAAAAGGGTTTCCTGCTCCCCGCAACACTGACAGTCGCGCATGGACCATTGAACGGTGACGGCGGCGCCCTTGATTTGCGAAAATTGAACCCGTTTTCCCAAATTTGTTGAAGCTAGACTGGCTTACAATTGTATTTGATTTTTACCGTAATATATAATAAATTTGTTTTTGGCAATAAATCAACTACATCTAGTTAAATTTGGTTTTAAATTACGAACACTTAATTTAGTTTGTTTTTAAAGTAATCAAATTTAAATTCATTTATTAAATTTAGAAATTCTACATTAATCAAAATTAAATATATTTGTTCTTACAATTTTTTCGCCCGGCCTCAGCCGGGCGACACCCTACGAGAGCTCGACGTGCGTGCGTGCGTCTGTGCGTGCGTGCGTACGTAACGCTCTCAGATCTCGGCGTTGGAAAGTCGTA
>JASAMZ010013173.1:0-68833 GCA_030248115.1 Linhomoeus sp. GSCO2_2 | reverse complement strand
CAAGAAAGGTTGGAACGGATACTTGGATTGAAATATGTAGTCAGTGTAGATTTGTTTGATGCGGATTGGGACGTCTGTCGTCTTTGCGCCGAGCTTGCCCTAAGGCGAGGTGGTGCGTCGATTGGTCATTGCGATTTGTAATGTGTTCAAATTCAAACCGCGATGTGGTATTCTTACGAACCAAATTTGTGGGATACTGTACCTAAGCTAAAAGCAACACCGTGAGCACAGCACAAGGACCAACTATGGAGATTGAGAGCGGAAGTCCGAATCCGGGTTCACTCTGTGCTAGTAATGAGTTCGGAGTCCGCCCGCTGCCTGCGGGACATCGGGATACACGCCAAGTAAAGTACCCAAGAACGGCGCGAAGATGGCGCAGAGCGGAGTGAAGGTGGACGACGGTCCTTCCACTGTCCACCACTCGCGCTTTATTCCCGTCTCTCACAAGATTAGGCCAATGCGATAGCGCGCGGAACCCTCTGGAATCTCACCTTGACCCTTCCTCCCTCCTCCTGTCCACTGGCCACCCTCCCTTCAGCATCCCATCACTGTAAGTACTGCGCGCGCGCCCCGCGGAGTTTGCTGCCTGTTATGCGAGCCGGCCAGCCAATAAGTGAGGCTACGCACGGTGCGAGTGGAATGAGTCAGTGCTGCTTTCTAGCCTCCCCCGTCCCTCCCTCTCCCTCTTATGCGCAGTGCACTGTGCGGTGCACGACTCTCCTCACGCTATGCGCCATTGTGTGCGCCGCGTACATTGCGTGCGTGCGCGCCCTGCATAGAACAGTCCGCGCTGTCAGCCGGCCGGTCAGTCATTCGCTCGTTTGTTTGCTTCGTTCAGAGAGAAAGCAAAGGCAGAAGGGACTGTTGCGCGAGCGCCCGACACACAGCTGCTGTCATCGCCACTTGCTTTTGCTCTCTCCCTCCGTGTGGGCGCGCATTGTGTTGTGTGTCGCTGCGGACGGCACGCCAGGAGAGGGAGGAGGCGCAATTTGAATTGGCGCCGATTTGGGCGCAGATCGCCGTTTGAATTCCTGCGCTAAGAAGAGGGAATTCGCTTCGTCATGGCCTCCTCGAGCTTCTACAAGGAGCGCGACGGCCGCGACTCGCTGTCGCCGTCGAATTTGGACGATTCTGAGCTGCTCGACCCCACCCTCTACTTCGAGAGAGGGCGCATTCAGCAGCTGAAGGACGAGCGCATCCACATTCAGAAGAAGACCTTCACCAAGTGGTGCAACAGCTTCCTCTCCAGGGTGAGCGTGACTTTGAGTTGTCGATAGCATGCGTATCTTGCTCATTAATGTTGAGTCGTTGATCGACAGTCGCTCTATTTGGCCTGCGAAACGTCTGCCTTGTTGTGCTAACCACCCAACCAACTGTGACGTAGAATTCGTTGCTCTTGGCAGAAGGATGTTTCGACGGCCCTTGAGCAAGTGTGGGAAGGATGTACAGAACGTTCCAGGTTTCTTGAGTCTTGTGGGAGTAATGTGTCGCTATACCACAAGTTGTGCCTTTATACCACGAATTATGGGGCGGTACAACTGGATCGGATGGTCGATGGAGGCAACAAGGCTTGTGTTGTTCTACAGACCAAACTATGTCATCTGGCGTTCTGTGACGTGCAGTGCTGTCATCACAGCAGTGCCAGTGGCGTCATCCCCTTGCAGGCGCGTCTGGAGATCGGCGACCTCTTCGTGGACGTCGGGGACGGCATTCTGCTCATGAAGCTGCTGGAGATCATCTCTGGAGACAAGCTGGGAAGACCCAACAGGGGAAGGATGCGCGTGCAGAAGATCGAGAACCTCAATCGAGTACTCGACTACCTGAAGTTCAAGAGGATTCAGGTGCGTTGTGACTTGGTTTCTGGAGCTGGACGATAGCACAGAGAAGAGACTGGATTGCCAGTAGCTTTTGGTTGGAGCTCTAGTTGGACAATTGGAACATCTATGTATCTTCATTGTGTGTAGTCTGAGCATTGTAGCTGGCGACATGGGCACTCAGTATGTTCCAATGACTGCATAGCAGCATGCTGGTGGAGTTTGGTAGCACTCTTTGCGTCTCCAACGCTGTGACTTGTCCTTCTCCCTCCCAATTGAAATATTGGAACAAGTGTCTTGTCTTGAGGCTTGTTCAACCACGGGACGTTGTGCCTGGTGAAATTGGCACACAATGCTCCACTGATTGCATAGCAGCATACTGATAGAATCCAGTAGCCATGTATCGTTGTTCTGCTCCCAGAGTCTCTGTAGCTTCATGTTCCCTCTCTGTTGAAAGATTGGAACATACTGTATGTCCAGTCTTGTTGAACTACGGTACACTGTATTTGGCGGCATAGACACGCAAGACGTTTCACTGACTGCATAGCAGCATACCGATGGAAGCCAGTAACAATTATCGCTCAATCTCTCTGTGACTTCACATCATTCTCTCTCCATCCCCACACAGCTGGAGAACATCGGAGCGGAGGACGTGCTTGACCGCAACGAGCGCCTGATCCTGGGCCTCATCTGGACCATCATTCTGCGCTTCCAGATCGAGAACATCGAGATACCCTGCGTGAGTTGAGTACTGTAGTCTCTGGATAGATGGAGGGAAGTGCTATTGAGCAAACATAATAGGCAGACTGACTTCATGCTTCGCTGAAACTTGCGTGTGGACTTGTTGGATGCTTTGTGGAATGAGTGGGGCGTATCGGAATCCTCCAACGCTTATGACGTGTGTTGAAGTCATAGTGTGACTGTTCATTATGACAACGACATGACTGCAGAACGACGAACGAAAGTGGTTGGCGCCACAAGCGATGAATGGAGAAGCGCAGACCAATCGCTGACACGTTGCACTCTCTGCCGCTAATGAGAGTCGAATTCCGCTCAATCCTGTATCTTAGTCGCACGCCTTCCATTCCAATTCTCCCAGGACGAGGACGAGGAGGAGACGGGCGAGAAGCGTCGGGCGAAGGACGCCCTGCTGCTGTGGTGTCAGCGCAAGACGGCCGGCTACCCCAACGTCAAAGTGGAGAACTTCACGGGCAGCTGGCGCAGTGGACTCGCCTTCAACGCCCTCATACACGCCCACAGGCCGGATTTGATCGACTACAATGGTCTGAATCCCCAGGACCACATGGCCAACCTCAACAACGCCTTCGACGTCGCTGAGAAGAAGCTGGGCATCGCCAGACTACTCGATGCTGAAGGTGAGGGTTTATTGCAGTGGCAATGTAAGTGTTAGTCCGCTTCTGTCAGAGATCGAACCTTGATTGTGTTCGAAGTGGGCGTTTCTGCAGTAGGTTGAAAGTCGCCTAACGGATAAATGATACACTTTGTACCGCGTACACTTTGTCAAAGTCTGGCAACTCTGTGAAGCGTAGTAGCAGCAACCAAACCGCCAAAGTTGCGTCATCAGCTGTGAAACGTCCTGTAGTTACGCTCCCGCGAATCGTTTCGTTGCCGTGGTATTTTGAGAGATTGGTCGCTCTTTCTCTGGTCTTGGGTGTTCATGTCTGTGACTTATTGCACACATCCTGTGTTGCAGACGTGGACGTGAACCGCCCCGACGAGAAGTCGATCATGACCTACGTCTCCATGTACTACCACTACTTCGCCAAGCAGAAGAGCGAACTCACCGGCGCCAGACGAGTGGCCAAGGTTTGGGACAGATCGTAGAAGGCGTACTGCCACAGCGTAGTGAAGAAACACGGAATGAGCTGTAGCTCCTATCAATTCTGCAACGTTTTCCATCACTGCAGATAGTGGGCCAGTTGCTCAGTACCGACCAGATGATGGAGGACTACGAGACGCTGTCATCCGACCTGGTGGAGTGGATCCGCAAGAAGATCGATGAACTCTCCGACAGAAAGTTCCCCAACGGTCTCAAGGCCATACAGGACGAGATGGGAAGATTCAAGCACTACCGCACCGTGGAGAAGCCTCCCAAGTGAGTTGGGGAGACTGCTGAGACCTCAGAAGTCTCAGATGTAACCTCTGAGGTCTCAGATGTGACCTCTGAGGTCTCAGTCGCAGATGTGACCTCAGAGGTCTCAGATGTAACCTCTGAGGTCTCAGATGTGACCTCTGAGGTCTCAGTCTCAGATGTGACCTCAGAGGTCTCAGATGTAACCTCTGAGGTCTCAGATGTGACCTCAGAGACCCCAGATGTAACCTCAAAGGTCTCAGGTGTGACCTCTGAGACCTCAGAGGTCTCAGGTGTGACCTCAGAGGTCTCAGATGTGACCTCAGAGGTCTCAGATGTGACCTCAGAGGTCTCAGATGTGACCTCAGAGGCCTCAGAGGTTTCAGATGTGACTTCAGGGACGTCTGAGGTCTCAGATGTGACCTCAGACGTCTCAGATGTGACCTCAGAGCTCAGAGGTCTCAACTGTGTCATCCTCAGAGACCTCAGAGGTCGCAACTGTGACCTCAGAGCCTCTGTGTCTACTGTATCCACCACTGTCCACCCCTGCAGGTACAAGGAGAAGGGGGAGCTGGAGGCGCTGTTCTTCACCATCCAGACCAAGAGGAAGGCCATGGGCAGGAAGGCCTACAATCCCCCGGGGGGTCTGATGCTCCACGACATCGAGGTGGAGTGGGAGCAGCTGGAGAAGGCCGAGCACCAGAGACAGGTGGCACTCCACGAGGAACTCATCAGGTGGGTGTGTGAATGACTCTGCACGTGTGTCCTTGGTCGACTGGTGCAACCTTCCGGTTGGTCGCTACTTCATGAAGCAAGGGCCTAAGCAATAGTTTGATCGAAATTGAGGTTTGGAAACCGACCGAAAGGCTTATGTGGGTTAGACATGTCTTTTCACAAAGGTCAGTATGTGGTCACCTAGGTATGTAGGTAGATTTTTACTAGGCTTTATGTGACGGGATGTATGGCTTTAAAAAGAGCTGTGGCGGCGTCCAAGAGTAGCTAGACAACTCCACGTTTTGAACACTGTATTCAACTAGGATAAGCAATCGTGGAGCCAATACAAAGTGTGCTTTCTTTACTGCGCACTTCAACTATTCTTTTAGTCAGAAAATGTTACTTGGGCCCTTGTTGCATGAGGACGACGAGTTCTCAGCTAGTTGGTTATGTAAGCTTTTTGCGACTTACACCAGTGACCCACCAGACCTCCTTCCATCAACGTTATGGTATGCTTGTGCGTGCAGGCAGGAGCGCCTGGAGCAGCTGTCGCGGAAGTTCGAGCGCAAGGCGCGTCTGCGCGAGGCCTGGCTGAAGGAGATGGCTTCGGTGCTGGAGGACTTCGACTTCGGACAGGCCAATCAGATGGGACAGGTGGAGGCCAGCGTCAAGAAGCACGAGGCCATCGCCGCCGACATTCTGCCTAGGGTAAGGGTGTGAATTACTGTACAAAGTTTGGTTGATAGAGGTTGAAGTGTGGACTGAACTGAAGACGCCTGGGGGATGGGACCCATCTGTTACTGGGAACCTCTGAAGCTTGAGCTTGGCCTCTGTTTGGGGCGCAGTTTGTATGAACTAAAGTGATGCGCATGTGACGTCTGAAGTGATGCGACTCTTGTGACCGGAATCGTTGATTGTGAGCTGTTATGCCTGCAGAAATCACTAATGTTGTCTTGAGGTATGTCCGAAATCGACTCTCAGTTCGTTCGAGAATGACGTCGTTGACTTCATCAGCATTGGTCAAAGTCGACCGTTCATTGGACTAATTGAATTGCTCGAAACATCCCAGCATTCTTCACGCTTGCAGGAGGACCGCTTCAAGAACCTGTCAAACATGGCGGACGAACTCTACAAGGAGAACTTTCACGACAAGGAAAAGATCAAGACGAGAGAGAGGGAGATTCTGGAGAAGTGGGCGGCGCTGCTGCAGATACTCGAGAGGCGCAGAGTCGCTCTGATGTCCCTCAACGACCTCATGTCCATGCTGAGGGACATCGACGCCCTCTCCAACGAGTTCACACTTCTGGAGGTGTGCGTGTGCGTGCGTGCGTGCGTGCTTGCGCGTGTGTGTGTGTGTGGACTGGACGCGGAGAGTCTATCGCCATTCAGTGGTGTCTCAGCATTCAACGCTTGCGTTTGAAACCTCTCCATAGTCCATTTGCAGCCGAGCGTCAAGAGTCGCGACACGGGCAAGCACATTCTAGGCGTGGACGACTTGCTCCAGAAACACTCCATTGTGGAGGCACAGATCACTGCACAGGGTGAGATCGTGTGATGCATCATCTGAGATGAGTCTTAGTAGCTGAAACTATCATTTGTGGCAGGAGAGTGGCTGAAGAACATCATACGCCAGTCGCAGGACTACATTCGCAATAAGGGCGAGAACTTCGAGGTGCTGCAGACCAGGCTGGACCAACTGCAGAAGCAATACGACAAGTGGGGTGGAATGGCTGGAATACCATAAATCCTCCAATAAGCGCCCTCCTCGAAAATGCGCCCCCTCCTCAAATAAGCGCCCCCCCCCCCTCGAATATGCGCCCCTCTTATAGGTTGGTTTAAAAAATAAGCGCCCATGGCGCTTATTGGAGGATTTAGGGTAGCTGGGTTGTTCCAGTGTAACCACTTTGTGACCAACAACTTCAGTCTGGTCGACCTGAGCAAGGCGCGAAAGGCGGCTCTGGAGAGGGCCCGCGAAATCTTCCAGTTCATCCAAGATCACGAGGAGGAGGAGAGGTGAGGGAGAGGGAGAGAGAGTGGGGAAGCTGTTTCACTTGGTGACTGAATGGGTCGTGTCAAGCTTCACTGTCAGTGCGTCGGTTTGCAGTGCTTTCGCATATTCTGTATGTACTGTAGTTCTAATTTAAGATGCATGCAAGCGTACCTGTAACCTGTAACGCTAGGGGGGAGGGGGTGGGGTGAACCCCCCCCCCCCCCCCCCGTTGGCCGGAGATCTCCCCCCTCTCCCAATCCCCCCTCTCCCCACCTGAAAGACCCCTCCCAAAAATTGCAAAAATTTTCACCTGCGGCGCTTGAATATGACAAAAATTTTCGCCTGCGGTGCAATATTTAGGTAGGCTGGTTTTCATGAAGATTAGGCGATTTTTGGCACTTTTTACCCTATTCTTCAAGATTTCCTTATTTTTTGGCAACTTTTTAGGTCATTTGACCCCCCCCCCCCCCCCTGAGAAACCTCCCTCCCCCCCCCCCCCCGCCTGAAAATCCGGATTACCCCCCCCCCCTCACCTGAAGATCCGGATTACCCCCCCCCCTCCCCGAGGAGGGGGGGGGGGGCGTTACATGTATGCATGCAAGTGTCGAATTCTTGAGTGATTGTCACCCATGCTTGTGGCAGTACCCACTGTAGTAGCTTCCCCATCCCTTGCAGTTGGCTGGGCGAGAAGCACCGCGTCTGTCTCAACATGCTGGCCCCTCGCGACCTCTCGGCCACTCCACAGCTGCTCAGACTCTACAAGGTTACTGTGCGATTGCTCTTGAAGCGCTACAGTCTGAAATGAAGGCGAACCTTCTTAGTTGTATGAATAATGGAGACTTGGTCGGGTCGATATCACAATTACAAACAACTGTCAACCCTCCATCGATTGCAGAACATCGAGACGGAGATGCAGGGCCACTGGCAGCGAAGCAAGCACGTGCTGGCCAGCGGGGAGCGCCTTCTACCCGTGAGAGCTTTCCCCTGTGTACTACAACTGATTACTCCCATACTTAGTCCAATGTGCTCTTCACTCTTCAGGTGGTGAGCACTCAGTCCCGTGAGGAGATCCAGCAGCGCCTGGACTCCCTGGAGCAGCGCTGGAAGGACCTGAGGAAGATCATGGCCGCCCTGGCCAAGTACCTGAAGGAGGCGGAGCACGCTTGCCTTTACCTGCAGGTCAGTGGTTTCATCATTCCATCAGTGTGCCTTTGAGTGTAATGGCCTGAGTGAGCTCCTGGGGGAGTCTGAATGCAGAGTAGGATCAATCCGATTGCAGTGTTTAGTGGAGGATGAGTCCGATTGCCGTGCCGTGTGAACGTTTCGCTGAGCAATCATAAGCGAACTGGGAAGTGGTCTTCGTTGCTTGGCCAGTAATTCCGGGGGTTGTTTTACTGAACGAACTGCCAAACCTGGAGCGTGACCGCAGTTGATCAATGGTCATCTCTTATCATCATCACTGCCCATCTGTCAGGACGCCAATGAGGCGGAGTCGTGGATGCGCGAGAAGCTCCCACTGGCCGACAGTCAGGACTTCGGGAAGGACGAGCAGTCGGCCGAGGCCCTTCTCTCTAGACACAATCGACTACAGGAGGAAGTCCTGGCCTACAAGAGCGACATTGGTGGGTGGAGAGATGAATGCTGCTAATTGGTTAGAGTATTGCCTTGTCTAGGGATACCCTGCCTCTGAAACGCATTTGAAGAAGTATGAATTACTAGATAAATAATCTTCAGACGAGCTGAGTACCTGCCGCTAATTGATTACAGTGGTGCCTAGTCGAATGATTGGCTGCCCCTGAAACGCCTTTGAAGCACTGCGTGTGAGACAAACGTTTGTATAGAGATTGGCCGCCTCTGAAACGATTTTGAAGCGGTGTAAGACGAAAGGCGATTTCTGCTGCATTCAACTGTCAAAGTTCGTAGGAATATGATTCATCAAATCGTGATATTTGAGCATAATTTACTGTCGCCAAAGTGCCAGTCGTCTACCTACTGATAGAAGTCGCGCTGGCACTCTGTAGCTGAGTCCAAATCCAGCGACCGAAACTCAGCTGACGCTTGTCGTCTGCGGTCTTTGCGTGCAAAATAGAGTAATACATAGGTAGCTACCAGCTAGTGATTGTGACATATTGTCATGCATTCAATTCCAGACCGTCTGGAGGAGATGGCAGAAGAGCTGTCGAAGGCGGAGAGTCTCAGCGCCGCCTCCATGCAGAACGGAGACTCCGCTGACAACATGGAGGTTTGTGTCAGAGGCTGTTACAGTGGTATTCTAATGGCAATGGCAGAGTCTAATCTTCCTCTGCACAGGAGGTGCCTCGCGTCAGGATGCTCTACAACTACAGCGGGCACGGCGTCGACGTCAAGAAGGGCGACGTGGGTTCAGTTCAAACACTATAACTTTCTAAATTCTCTTGCTCGTATACAGTGAACTCAGACACATTCCAGGAGCTAGCGTTGATCAGCAAGAGCAACGCCGACTGGTGGAGAGTGGTCGACCCCTACACCGGGCAGGAAGGTTTCGTGCCGGCCAATTATGTCCAGGTGGGTAGGGCAAGTGTCGGTTCAGTCTGGCGTATAGATTCTCAGTGTTATGGTACTAATGATCTTGTTTAGGAAGTGGCTTCGCCCAAGAAGGCGCGCGACTCTAGCGCCCCACCCGTCGCAGGGGAGCCAGTCAATCCCATTCTGGAGCGACAAGAGCACATCAGCTCCACCTACAGAGCGCTCAACAAGAAGGCTAAGGTGGGAGGCAGAGAAAGCACTAAGCAGTCACGTATGGTCATAACGCAGTGAACGTTGAGTCACACAGTGCAGAAGTCGTTACAGCAGCTGACTTTGCTTTCACTGCCCCTGCTGTGGATGTATGGCGACTCACTTCCTTTCAGAACCGGCGTCGCTACCTGGAGGACGCCATTCGTCTCTATCGCTTCTTCCGCGAGTGCGACGACTTTGAGGTGTGGGCCCGACAGACAGAATTGGCCATGGAAGAGCCCTCCTCCGTTCAACACGTCGAGGCCCAGAGGAGGAAGTTCGACGTGAGTTGCTGCGTTTGATGTAGTTGACTAAAAGATAAGATGACAGGTTATGTTCACAGATGGACTCCTAAGAATGAGTCCACTCCAATTACTCAATGTGTCCACATCCATTACTGGAATGAGCCCACACCAATTACTGAACGAGTCACACACCGAGTTAGCCCGACTTCAGCAGCAATTGCAGCAGCAGCAGGAACTGCAGAGCATGTTCTGGAGAGTGATTGTTAGGCGTCACAAGCTTGGGTAGTCTACTCTTCTGTACCGTTTCTACTCCATTCAGAACCTGGTCACGGAGATGCTGGGCAGGGGAGAGACCCAACTGGCCGGAATCAACGCCATGGCTGAGGACCTGGTCAAGGCCGACCACACGCGCAAGGGCGACATCCGCCAGAGACAGCTGGAAGTCAACCGGCTGTGAGCTGACTCCATTTTAGATGATCCAGAAATGAAGCTACGTCACATTGGAGCTCCACTGCTTTCTCAGATGGGAGTCGCTCCAGCGGAGTCGCGACAAGAAGGCGGCAGAGTTGGAGTCGGTTGAGTCGGTGGCAGCCTTCAATCAGAGCTGCGAGGAGACGCGCGGACGCGTCAGGGACAAACTGGACACCCTGGATCAGACCCCGGACGCCAAGGACCTCAAGACGCTGCAGGTATTTGTCTGGGCAGTGTTTCACAGATTCCTCTAGATGCGCTGAACTCTTAGAGTGGTGATCCCCTGAGCTTCGTCCTGTATCAAAAAATTCCACGCGTTCAGATGCTGCAGCGGCGTCACCAGAACCTGGAGCGCGAGCTGAAGCCCCTGGAAGAGAAGATGAAGAATCTGCAGGAGCTGGCCGAGAAGGTGACTATCCTCTGTTTACTCCATTTACCATGTCTGCACTAAAACAGTGTAGGCATGTGAAGCCTTCGACTCTTCTTCGGTAACTGAGGTGTCGTGACGACGGCCCCGAAGAAGGGTCTTGGTGCAGACATGACCATTCACATACGTATGTAGACAGTCGTCAACTACAATCTGCACATGTACTGGATTCTCGCGATCCATGTTCTCTGAACGGGCGCCACAGAAGCCACTCTTCCTTTGTGCGTCTTGCAGGTGAAGAAGGCGTACCCGTCGCAGGCGGAGGCCATCGACCGTCAGATGGAGGACCTGTGGAAGCTGTGGAAGGAGCTGAAGGACAAGGCGGCCGACAGACGACTGATGCTGGAGGAGACGCAAGGGCAGCAGATGTTTCAGGTGGCTGTGCTCTGGAGCTCTGGATAGGAGTGATCAGTCGTCGAGAAGCAACTACCGTATATATGGGGGAATATTTTCGATGCCAAATGTACCCTCGAAATTATTAGAGACCAAGGAATTTTTCTTTCGATGCCAGTGGAACAGCGATTTTCAAAATATGTTGCTTGTAAATTACGTAAGTCGATCCGGTAGTAATGATCGAAATCGTAAGAATCGGCGTTAAACTTCCTTGGAGTCACTTCATGTTGGAGTGCTGTACTAACTTAGCGAGACGCCCACTGTGCACCAACAGATAACTTTTTCTCAAGTTTCTTAAGATCTTAAACACACTTCTGATTCCTCATTAGAGACATTGGGATTTGTCGACTGGGAATCATTGGAGACCCAGGAATTATTGGAAGATCTACGTTATTATGATATTCTGTGTTGCAGAACGCGGCCAAAGAGCTCATGGCGTGGGTGGAGAAGACGAAGGCGCTGATGGCCGAGCCAGCGCACGCCATCGACGTGCAGACCGCTGAAGACCTGCTGCGCAAACACGACGCCCTCTGGGGTAGTGTGTGTGGAACGTGTGAAATGACAGTTTCAGTGGTCTCAGCTCAGAATGTCTTCCAGACGACATCGTGACGCACAAGGACGAGTTCGCCTACGTGAACGACCTGGGACGCAGACTGCTCTCCAAGAGTCCAGGGCTCAAGGAGGTTCAGGTGTGTGAAACCTTGTAATGAATCTAGTGAGAGATTAGTTTGTTGACTAGTCCCAGTTTCTATCACACTGCTTCCACTTTCTATCCTAGTGTCACATTCAGTTAGCTTCGTTTCATGGAAGCTTGATCTGTTGACAGAAAAGACCATTCATCGCTCGTAGGAGGTTTCTAGCTTTTCACCTCTGTACCAGTTACACCTGCCACTGTACCTCTCGCTCTTCCATTCCAGGACTCGCTGTCCCAGTTGTCTCGGGAGGAGAAGGAGGTGGAGGAGCAGTGGCTGGAGAAGAAGGCACAACTGGCCAGACTGCTGGACCTGCAGCTGTTCAGTCGGGAGGCCGATCAGATTGACGCCGTCACAAGAGGCCATGAGAACTTCGTCGAGATCCAGGACCTTGGGGTGGGTCGCTGAGTCAATGGCTGCTTCCCAGATGTGCACAGTAGTAACAGTGCACTGTTGGGACTGATGCAGGCCTCAGTGGAGGAGGTGGAGAACCTGGGCAAGAGGCATGTGGACTTCGAGACCAAGTTGGTGGCCCAGGACGAGCGCCTGCACGACTTCAACGCCACCGCCGACAAGCTAGTGGCTGACAAGTGAGTGGATTAGGATTGCCACCAAATGATCCTATGATCACTATTTTTTCCGCTGACTTGGGTTCAACCCACTCTTTGAAACATCGGGCACCCCCTTCAGGCATCCCAACAGCGACTTTGTGGATGAGCGTCGTGGCGAGGTGCTGGGCAGACGTCAGGGGGTCAAAGACAAGGCCAAGGGAAGGCGGGCGAAGCTGAAGGCCGCCCTGGACTTCCAGAACTTCAAGAGGGACGCTGAGGAGGTCTGTCAGTGGAGAAGTCGTTGTCATATCACTGACAAAATGGTCCTACATCTCTTCATTGCAGCTGGGCGAGTGGATGGATGACAAGTGGAGGGTGGCCTCTGACGACAGCTTCAGAAAGGAGGGCGCCGGCGCAGCTCTCGATCGCCAGCTGCAGAAGCACGAGGCCTTCGAGGCAGAGATCAAAGCCAATGCCGACAGAGTGGACGCCTTGAACAGGGTAATGCAGCTCGCCTATTAGTGTCGTCAACGTCAAATTGTGGTTACTGCACTCAGTACACCAATTCTTTGAAACCTCCAGGAGGGGCGCGCCCTCATCGCCCAGCCCCACTACGCCTCGCCTGACATTGAGGAGATTCTGAAGAAGCTCAACGACAAGTGGGACGCTCTCCGTCGAAAGGCCGCCGAAAAGTAGCGCCATTGGGATAACTGCAGATGTGGAGTTATGGTCATTCAATCACTGCTCACTGGGTGTTTCAGGGGCGACATGCTGCGCCAGGCCACGGACCAGAAATCCCTGAATCGGACACTGGAGGACGCCCACCGAAAGCTGGACGAGATGGAGGAGGCGCTGGCCTCCAAGGATCTCGGTTGGTCTTGGTGTCATTGTCATTGACAACTGCAACTCTCTGTGTGACATCAGCGTGACATTGTCATTTGCCCAGGCGGCGATCTGCGCGGCGTGAACGAGCTGCTGAAGAAGCACCAGATGCTGGAGCAGGAGATGTCGGTGTACGACCAGCGGATGGGCGCAATTGTGGAGGAGGGAAGGAAGATGGCCGAGAAGGGACATTTCGACGCGCCGCGCATTCAGAAGCAGATCGACGACTTCACCAAGAGGTCTCTGTCTCTGGGAGTCGACACTGAGTCCATGGTCACGTGGCTGAACCTCTGGGACTTCACACGTTTCTTCAGATTCGCCAGTCTGCAAGAGCCGGCGGCCCGGAGGCGCGCCCAGCTGGAGGAGTCGAGGAAGCTGCATCAGTTCCTCTTCGACGTCGACTGCGAACTCCAGTGGATCGCCGAGAAGCGCCCCCTGGCGGCCGACCGCAGCACCCCAACGTCACTGACCCACGCGCTCAATCTGAGCAAGAAGCACGAGGTTCGACTTCTGTTTTTAGGCTGCTAGGGTTATTGTGCGTTGGATGTTTCGTGTGGGTGACAATGGCTTCAAACGGACCGATTGATTAATTGGTCTCCCTCTTGCTGGTCCACAAATCAGTCTCACATCATTCAGCAACTGGAGACGGAGGTTGGCAGTCACCAGGGTCAAATCGACGCGGTGCTTGCCAAGGGTGGGGAGCTGCAGAAGGCCAAGCACTTCGCCTCTGACACCATCAAGCAGAAGTCGGCAGAGCTTTCCGACCAGTGGAAGCAACTGGTGGAACTCGCAGCACAACGACGAGACGCCCTGAACCTGGCTCTGAAAGGTGGGATCACACTGTGACTGCAGTGACTGACTTGCTTGCTACAAATCGGCGACTGACATGAACTGATCATTGTCGTTTCACGCATGGCGTTAGTCGCAGGGGATAGCTGTGTTGTGAATTGGCGCCATTGGCAGTGGCAGTGGACATTACTGTCGTCACTGAATGGACTGGACTGAACTTCTCACCGAGCATCTGATTGGTACCACGCCCACTTGCAGGCCAGCAGTACTGGTTCGACGCGGCCGAGACGGAGTCGTGGCTGGCCGAGAAGCGTCAGCAGGTCAACAGCGACGACTTCGGCAGCGACGAGCACGCCGCCAACCAGCTGCTGGCTAGGCACAAGGCCCTGCAGGCGCACATTCAGGCCAACAGGTCTCTCAGTGACTGACTGAACGACCTCTGTAGCCATTCAGATGTCATCCATTGCTCCACATGTGACCAACAGGTTGCTGACTGACTGGCCTCTGAAGCTTCAGATGTCGTCCAGTTCAATATGTGACCAACAGGTTGCTGACTGGCTGACTCACTGGCATCACTGGCCTCTGAGGCTTCAGAGGTTATCCAGTGTCCACACACGTGACCTCTCTTCAGAAGCGCGGTGGAGAGTCTGGGCTCCAAGGCGGAGGAGCTGCAGCAGCTGAAGCACCAGGAGGCGGAGAAATTTGCAGAGAAGCAGCGGGACATCGAGAACGAATTCGAGGAACTCTGCCGACTGGCCGAGAGAAGGAGACGACACCTGGAGGACGCCGTCTGCCTCTACCAATACCTCAGGTTCAATTGTGTCGTCTTGGATGAAGCTCTTAGCCTGTTGTATTTTGTTTGTCCCAGCGTAACCCGTGGTATTGGTGGCAGTTGTCATCCCAGACTCTTAGTCCGTCCACTGAAACCCCAATTGCAGGGAGAGCGCCGACCTGGAGGCGTGGATCAACGAGCAGCTGCAGGTGGCCATGAGCGACGACTACGGCACCGACTACGAGCATCTCACGGTATGTCAATGGAGCGTTTAACTCCCGCTAGTTCAAAGATGGAGGTGACTGTGTGAGTCAATTTGTGATCGTTCTGTACAGGAACTGGCCAATCGCTTCGAGGACTTCAAACAAGCTGTCAGAACGGGCTCCGAGCGCTTCGTCTCCTGCCAGGAGGCCGCTAGAGAGTTGCTGGATAGAGACCCTCCATTCTCCAGAGAGATCCTGGAGAGACAGGAGCAAGTCAGGTGGGGGAAGAACAAGCTCAAGTTAATAATGAAGCGTCCCTCCCATACAAAGGATGATCTGCAAGTGAAGCGCTTGTCTCAGGGCCGCCTGGGCCCTTCTCAACGAGTACATCGAGAGTCGGACGCAGAAGCTGGACGCCGCAGAGGAGATCCACCGATTCAACCGGGATTTGGCCGAGGCTCTGGGGAGAATCCAGGTCTGTCTAGCTCAAAATGGAAAGCTTGACACACGCTATCACAACTACCTACGTTCAAACCTTCCATTTCACATCCTATATCTCAGACGACTTCCGTCATCTAAGTTTCGGTAGCTAGATCTAGACTCAGCTTGGCTAGATCATTGATGAAGAGTGTACTGGTGTACTGTTGACTTCAGGAGAAGCGCGCCGCCATCCCCAGCGACTTGGGGAAGGACATCAACTCTGTGCAGAGTCTGCTGAGGAAGCACGAGGCCTTTGAGCACGAGCTGAGCGCCCTGGAACAACAGCTGACGGTCCGTCTCACTGGAACTGTCACACCCCTGCACACCTGAAGCCACTGATACATTCATGTCACTCTTTCAGACGCTGATGGAGGAGAGCGCCAACCTGCGTCGCGCCTACCCCGGAGAGAACGCCGACAACATCGCAGAGCAACAGGCGACGTTGGCCGAAGCCTGGCGCCAGCTGCAGGAGGCCACACTGGCCAGAAGGGACGCGCTCAACGCCGCATATGATCTCCAGCGATTCATGGCCACTGTGAGTCACCATGGGGGCGCTTCAGTGGTGTATCGCTGATGCTTACTCTTCACATCACATGCGCATTCAGGCACGCGACTTGATCGCCTGGACTCAAGAGGCACAGCTAGAGATGCGCACCGAGCAGCCAGTCAGGGATCTGCAGGTGAAAAAGTGTAACGCAAACCCTATGAATGCGATGGGGGTTTTCTCTGGTTACTGATGCGCGTTTTGGCATTGAGCAAACGTTGGTATCGTTTGCGTCACTTTGTGTCTTGTCAGACACAAACCAATACCATGGCACAAGCATACTGCAGTCACACAAGTACCATTACCAAACATCTTGGTTTGTGTCACTTGCGCAATCTTGCCGAATTGAGCGGCAAACTTATTTTCAAGCAATTTGACGCTTGTACTTTGAAGTTTGTCCCAGATCAAAGTATTGGTTGTACTGATGGTCAATTAATGATGATCGTAACTGCTCGGGCAGGCGGATGTTGTTGTCTAACGTTCTGATCTCTGTCTGGTTCCCCCCTTTACTGGTCCAGTGGACGTGTATCTCAGGGCGCGGAGATGCTGTCAAAGGAGCACGGCCGTCTGAAGGCGGAGATCGACGGCCGACGCGCCGACTTCGACGGTCTGAGCGGTATGGCCAAGGAGATGGTCGACAACAACCACTACGCCGCCGACGACGTTCGCCAGAAGCTGGCACAGGTCATTGAAAGACTTACCCATCTGTCTTTCAGTGGTCCCAAGTGGACACCACTGAATACTGCAGGTGGAGGCAGCCAGAAGGGAAGTGGAACAAGAGTGGGAGGCGCGTGAGACGTGGCTGGAGCAGCTGGTCCAGTGGCACGCCTTCCAGAGGGACGGCCGGCAGATTCTGGCCAACATCTCCACGCACCAGGTGAGGGAGAAGAGATGATTCGGCGCTGTGTCAAGTGCCGAGTCGTTGTCTTAACTTATGGTTTCACTTCCGCTTTGATCAAACTGTTCTCTTCGCCTCAGGCGACCCTGAAGTCCTGGGCGTCATCTGAGAAGGGCACTACCCCTGATGTGGCAGAGGTGGAGGAGCGACTGAAGAGATTGGAGACCTTCGGCCGCCTACTGGACTCTGTCGAGGAGAGAATCGAAGTGCTCAAAGCCAACGCCGTTGAACTGGTCAAGGCCAAGCACATGGAGTCGCCCAACATCGGTGTGTCTTGTATCGTCTGTATTTTCTACGAATGGCACTTTGCAAGTTCGCTGCAACCTCTGTCGTGTTCTCTGCGCAGACTCTATGGTGAGAGAGGTGGAGAGCGAGTGGCGCCGCCTGCTGGACGCCGTCAAGAGGCGCCGGGCTGAGCTGAGCGACGCTTTGCTATACGCCCAGTTCAACAGCGACGTCAGCGAGGTATCTATTACTATTCCAAATCCTCATTGATTACAGTAGTCTCAATGCACAATTTCAATCTGAAACCATTGTTACGCTCAGATGGACGGCTGGATGGGGGAGAAGGAGAAGCGTCTGGCGTCCGAGGTGGAGCAGAGGGGCCAACTGGCCAATCTGCAGGAGAAGATGAAGCGCCTACAGAAGCACCAGGCCTTTGAGGCAGAGCTGGCCGCCAACGAGCCTCGCGTGGAACAGATCAAGCTTCAGGTGCGCGCCACTAATGTGGCTGAGATTACAGTAGTTTTCGCTTGACTTGTCTTTGTGTGCAGGCGCAAGAGCTGGTGGAAAAGCGCGCCGCGGACCCCAAAGAGGTGGAGGGTCGTCGCGAGTCTTTGCTGGCCAAGTGGCGCCGCCTGGCGGATTCGAGCAAGGGCCAGAGCAGGGCGCTGGAAGAGGCCAGGGACCTGCTGAACTTCAACCAGCTGGTCGAGAGGGTGCTCGCCTGGATCAAGGACAAGGTGGGGATTCTGGTTGTTGGTGCAATGCCTGATGATGAACAGTGACGATGGATCGATCTCTTGCAGGAGTTGATGATCAGCGCCGGCGACATGGGCCGCGACTACGAGCACTGCCAGACGCTGCTGAAGAGGCTGGACGACGCTGAATCGGTAGCATCTTTTGCTAGAAGCAATTTCTCAGCTGAATCCACGCAGTAGTGGGTCTTCGCAGGAGTCGACCGTGGACGAGCAGACGCTGAAACGTCTCAACGCACTGGGACAGAAGCTGATCAAAGAGGGGAGAGGGGACAACGACGACGTCAAAGAGACACTGGAACAGATCAACGAGCGGTAGGTTTCAAGCGGTCCTAGTTTGGAAATCACTGTAGTGAGCAATGATAGGACATCAGTGTGTTGTGCCTTTGCAGTCGGTTCCTTCAATGACTAGAGTGAGTTCAGCTGTCGAGTCTTGTGATTTGGTAGTTTGCGGTTGTGGCTTCTCTGCAACTGTCACCGTCTTGCTTGTGTTCATTGGCCTGAGGAAGTCGCGATCACAGAAGATTACCAAACTTTAATCCAAGTACGCCGTTCTTGCAGATGGAGCCAAACATCTGCCAGTCTTGCCGACTATCGCCACAAGCTGCAAGGTGCTTTGGAAGTGAGTGATCGGCCTGTTATGACGACAGAAACGTCAAGTGACTGAAAGCATTTCTATCAACAATCAGGTGCACTCCTTCAACCGTGACGTTGACGACACCCTGGAGCGAATCGAGCAGAAGTCGTCACTGCTGGCCTCCACCGACGTTGGCAAGGACCTCCATGGGGTGGAGACGCTGCTGAGACGACAGGAGGAGATCGAGAGGGATATGAGCGCCATTCATCGCAAGCTTCAGGTGGGTAGCATGATGGGTGACAACGTTTTGCCTCTGAAGTTTTTTTCCGGCCGTCGTTGTAGTCCTCGTCGTCGTCGTCGTCGTCGTCGTCGTCGTCGTCGTCGTCGTCGTCGTCGTCGTCGTCGTCGTCGTCGTCGTCGTCGTCGTCGTCGTCGTCGTCGTCGTCGTCGTCGTTGTGGTCGTCGTTGTGATTGTCGTTGTGGTCGTCTTCGTCGTTGTGATTGTCGTTGTGGTCGTCGTTGTGGTCGTCGTCGTCGTTGTGGTCGTCGTCGTCGTTGTGGTCGTCGTCGTCGTTGTGGTCGTTGTCGTCGTCGTTGTGGTCGTCGTTGTGATTGTTGTTGTGGTCGTCGTCGTCGTTGTGGTGGTCGTCGTCGTCGTTGTGGTCGTCGTTGTGATTGTCGTTGTGGTCGTCGTCGTCGTTGTGGTCGTCATCGTCGTACGTTGTGATCATCGTCGTTGATGTGGTCGTCATCGTCGTCGTCGTCGTCGCTGTGGTCGTCGTCGTCGTTGTGGTCGTTGTCGTCGTCGTTGCCCGCCATCCACCACCACCATACACTCCAGGAGCACGACCAGGCGGCGCAGAAGCTGCTGGCCACCAAGCCCCCACTGGAGGAGACGGTGCTGAATTCCCTGAGGAAACTGGAGGAGAACTGGAACTCTCTGAACGAGCTGGCCAGAGGGAGAAGAGCGGCACTCGAGAACTCCTTCAGACTCCATCAGTTCTTCGAGACGGCACACAAGCTGGAACAGTGGGCCAATGGAATCAGGTGATGCCGAACTACATCCAGGAACTAGCTCTTTGCACTAACTGGCGTCCAGTTCATCGTCAGTTGAAACCATTGTGGCCAAACGTGAATTATGTTTTCAGGACGAAGATGGCGTCGTACTCATCGCCAACCTCTGTGACAGAGGCCCAGGCTCTACTGGACACGCACAACGAGCGCAGAGCGGAGATTTCTGGTAGGGATGTTTCTGTGTAACAATTTGCAGCTATCACTCGTGGTTGTTGTCAGTGGTCGCGGTCGCACAATGTCCAGTCCATCCCTCTGTCTATTCACAGGTCGCCAGGAGGAGCTGACGAAGGTGCGTGAGTTCGGCCAGGAGCTGATCTCCAGCCAGCCGGAGCACAAGTCCGAAGTTGTGCGCGTCCACAAGAAGCTGCTGTCTTTGGAGCACGAGGTCAATCAGGCCTGGGAGATGGAGTACTCCGCCCTCATCAAGGCCTACGACCTCCAAGTCTTCAGAGAACAGGTGGGGCCTGCGGAGTGATGATAAACAGTGGTCGGTGTCAGAATCTGGTTCTGAATTACTTGGATTGACATCAGTTCAGTGGTGTCTGCAGAGGCGTGGCTGTCATCAAAGGAGGCCTTCCTGCGAGCAGAGGAGGTTGGAAAGTCGCTGGACAATGTGGACGCCCTTCTGAAGAAGCACGACGCCTTCGAGAAGACCCTGGCTGCTCAGTCGGTGGGTGGAGTGGATTTGGATTGATTCCAGTCATGTTTCTGGTCAAGAAGGCAGAGTCCATAGGCAACGCGTTGGTTGTTATGGACTGCGTGTAAAACGCGTGCACCCTTTCACTTTCTCCTTCAGGACAAGATCACGCAGCTGTCCGAGGCGGCCGAGATCCTCGTGCACAAGGACCCGGCCAACGCCGAGGTTTCACGTCTTGCTGACGTTTGTATCTCATCTGTACACTATCTGTTTTGATTTGATCTTCAATTTCTTCTCCAGGAAGTGCAGTCTCAGCGCGAGTCTGTGGAGAGTCGCTATCAGCGTCTGGTGGAGGGCTGCGCCCAGAGAAGGCGCATGCTGGAGGACTCGAGGCAGTACCACTCCTTCCAGGGCAGCTGCGAGGAGCTCATGGCTTGGATCAACGCCAAACTCCAGATCGCCTACGACGACGCCGCAGTAGAGGACGCCAACCTCAGGTGATTATTAGCTCTCCCTCTCTTGGACGCACCTGAAACCATATACTGATTTATGGGTGCCAGTGAGTCGAACGAAGTTGTTTAAAGGTTAGTGCTTCCACTGTGACTTGAAGCCACTGACCATTAGTATGAACGGTACTTTCATCAGTAGCTTGTGAAACACATGACGGCCCGTGTTGCTGTCGCCTACCAAGCTGTGTGTGCATTCAGGGCGAAGCTGCAGAAGCACCAGGCCTTCGAGGCGGAGCTGCAGGCGAATGAGGCGCGTATCACTGCCACCAACGCCGAGGGCCGTCGTCTCATGCAGGAGAACCACTTTGCCAAGAAGCAGATCGAGATGCAGCTGGGAGAGCTGAACAAGGGTCTGTCTTTTGTGTAGAAATGGTACATGTAGGCCACTGAAGCGCGCATTTATCATGGCTCTCACCACCTTTGCAGGATGGGAGGAGCTGCTGGCCAAGTCCAAGGAGAAGATGTCTAAACTACAGGAAGCCTACGACGCCTATCGTTTCGGACGAAGACTGGACGACGTCGACAAATGGTTGGTTTCGAATGAATGTCTTACAACTACTGATTGAGTCCGGCCACTTGGCTTTACTCATGGCCTGGCCGAAACGCTTTCCACTCCACTCAGGCTGGACCAAGTGGAGAGTCAACTGGCCAACGAGGACCACGGCAAGGACCTCAACTCCGTTGCTGTTCTGCTCAAGAAGCAAGACGATTTGGGTGCATCGCCTTGCCAGTTTCATTTGCTGTGGCACTTAACATCTCTGTATGTGTTGCAGACCAGGAGATCGGCGCCTGGCGTCCAGAGATGGAGGAGCTGTCGAAGCGCGCCACCGACTTCCAACGAGAGGGCAACGCCTCAGCGCCCCAACTGCAGGCCAAGACGGAGGCCATTGGGGAGCGCTACAGAGGTCTGCAGGAGCCCTGTCTCATTCGAAGGGAGAATCTGGCCGACGCCCAGAGTCTCTACCACTGGCTCAATGAGGTGGAGGAGCTGAGCGCCTGGGCCAGAGAGAGACTGCCACTGGCCACTTCCACCGACTACGGGGACAACCTGCAGGTGGGCGGAGTAGTGTTGGTGAATGAAGTTGCTGCTCCTTCGTAGTGTCGTCTCGAGTGAATGGATCTATGCTCACTGAGAATCTGCAGCAAATGGGGTGTGTGGTGTATCCTGTCGATTACACACCTTCAAGTCACTCGTGCTGGTGTGGATTCTCTGAAACATCTGCGGTTACAAGTGACGCACTCTTATAGCTTACATTATATCTTTAGGCGGTGCAGAGTCTGCTGAAGCGTCAGCAGGCCCTGGAGCAGGAGATCAGCTCGCGACAGCCCCAGGAAGAGAGGGTCGCCTCTGAAGCGCAGTCCATGATCGACAGACGCCACTTCGCCTCTGGGGCCATTGGAGAGCGTCTGGCCTCCCTCAAGGCCCAGATGGTCGAGTTGAAAACTGCCTCGTCCGAGCGACAGGACCGCCTGAAGGACGCCATGGACAGCCAGCGTTACTTCGCAGAGGTAGGCTCTCTCAGTCAGGATTTGTTGGCGATTGGTTGGGGTGTAACTTTTGTCATTCCCAGGTGACGGACGCGCACAACTGGATTCGCGAGAAGCTGCCACTTGTCAGTGGGACGGTGGAGGAGGTGGGAGACCTGGAGACTGCGCAGTCGCTGCAGCGCCGACTCGACGTCATCGACAAGGACGTCGACCTCTATGGTGCAGAGATCGCCAGACTTGGTACGGTGGACAGTTAACCTGTGCTGAGTATAGACTGCTGAGCGCTCTATTCCACTGTGAACATGGATGAACATGGATGAAACGATGAATGACAACGGGGTTGAATGAAGATTGATATAAACCGATGATTTCTGTCATTCCTTTGAGAAACCTCTTCAGGTGACATGGCCCGCAAGATGGTCGAAAGGGACCACTTCGACTCGGCGCAGCTGACGGCGGAGCAGGCGCGTCTGGAGAAGGACTACGACCAGTTGACGGCCGCCTGCAGACGACGGCGCGACCAGCTGGCTGACGCCTCGAGGTTTGGCTTGCTTTGAACGCAATGTGGCTCACAATTCAGGTGTCTTCAGTGGTCTCATTGACCATTCAGATACCAGCAATTCCTGCGGCAGGCGGACGATCTGACGTCGTGGCTGCGGGAGAAGGGCGAGGCGGCGGGTCACGAGGACTACGGTCGCGACCTGGAGGAGTGCCAGAAACTCATTGACCAATTCGAGCAACTGGTGCGCGAGCTGAACAGCGCCGGCGAAAGAGTGGCCGCCTTCCAGAGGCTTCAGGTGGGAAGGACGGTTGAAACAGTGGCAATCAACAATCACCCATCTGAGACCGTGGACCATCAACCTTTCAGGAAGAGCTACTCATGGCTGGTCACCCCAACAGTGCCAGTATCAAGGCGAAGGCAGGGGACGTGTCCCAGCTGTGGTCCGACGTCAACGAGGCGGCCACCGACCGTCAGATGGCCCTGCAGGGTGCCCGTCAGGTCCACCAATTCGACCAGGCTGCAGCCGAGACCCTCGACTGGCTCCAGGACAAGGAGGCCACTCTGGTGGTGGCCGAGCAGCAGGACCTCTCAGCCGCCTCTGACATGAGTGCCATCAAGGTTGGTTGAAGACTGATGTGAATGTTTCTCTGAGAGCTAAGATGGTAATCGAATGGCCAGCATTGTTGGTGCTTTGATCGTCTTCTGGCCATCTTAACATCGTTTGTTTCATTCCTGTCTCTCTCCAGTCATGGATGGACCGTCACGAGGAGTTCAAGAGCAGTCTGAAGGCGGTGGAGCGTCAGGTGTGGGAGCTATGTAGGGAAGCTGAGCGTCTAGAGGCCCAGTTCCCAGACACCAAAGACCACCTGGAGGAGAGACGCGTCGACATGGAGGAGCAACTCAAGGACGTTCTCAAGTCGTCTAAGGAGAGGGAGGAAAGGCTGAATCAGGCCAAGCAGCTGCAGGCTTACTTCCAGGTTAGTGTTTGGCGTCATCACTTCACATTCACCTAGTGGACTAGTGTTGTCACGGCAAGTATTCAAACGAGATATGAATCGCTTTGCAGGAGTACAGGGACCTGCAGGCATGGATCCAGGCCATGAGAGCCAAGGTCACCTCTGAAAGTCTTCCCAGAGACGTGGCCGGCTGCGAGGCTCTCATGCAGCGCCACCTCGAGTATGGCGCCGAAATTAGGTGAAGGATAATCGTTGTGTTGAGCGAAACAACGGGCCTGGCTGATTGTCGCCATTGCCGCTTCAGGGCCAGATCGCCGCAGGTGGAGGAGTTCATTCGTCATGGCACCAACATGATCCGACAGGGCCACCTTCTGTCCGCGGAGATTTCTGACAAGGTGAGTGTGGGACTTGGGCAGACACACAAAGAAGTGGATCGCATTGGATAGATACCCTCACCGCTGCCCTTTCGTGTGTTACCGAAACGACTTCTTATTCTTCAGGTGGAGAGTCTGAAGGCGGCTCTGCAGCTGCTGCAGGAGGTGTGGAAGGAGCGCGAGCTGCTATACAAGCGGAATCAGGACGCCCAAATGTGGAAGCGCGACGCCGCCTCACTCGAGCACTGGCTGCTGGAGAGGGAGAACATGCTGGGTGAGAGTTGACTCCCTGTGGACCCTCTGACATTACTCATGTCACCGAGTGTTTGCAGGGTCCGACTGGCGCCAGGCGTCCAGCGTGGAGGCCGTGGAGGATCTCATCAGACAGTACGACGACTTCCTGACCACTCTGCAGGCTCAAGGGGACAAGTTCGAGGCTCTGAAGAAGCTGACGCTCATCGAGCAGGTTTGGGAAAACTTTCATCAACACTCAGTCAGCCATTTTCACACTATATTGTGCCTCAGGCGTTCGGGGAGCAGCGTCAGGGCGAGGTGAGTCGCGAGCGCCAACTGGCCCAGCAGGAAGAGAAGCGTCAGGAGGAGAAGCAGATCAAGACGGTGGAGAAGCACAAGCTGCTTCAGGAGAGGAGACAGGAGAGGGAGAGGAGGAAGACTCAGGAGATTGGGCTACTCAAGTGGGTGATTCGATACTCCTCAGAGACAGTAATTCTAAGCGAATGGTTGCAGGTTTTGTGAGTGTAGTGAAGCGTCTTCCAGAAGTAACACCCATCTTCATTCCCATGACATATCCCCATCATTTCCCATTGCAGGCCTACCGATGACCAGCTGGTGCAGCAGACGGGCGCGCACGCCATCCGGCGTCAGGGCAGCGAGCCCAAAGGCCAGTACCACGGCAAGGCTCTGGCCGCTTCAGTTTCCACTTCGGAGCCCGCTGCAGCGACCCCTGCCAAGGGCGCCGTCACTGGCAAGCCTCCCATCGCTCCCAGACCTGCGGCAGTATCTGTGTCAGCAGTGGAGAAGACGACGACGCCTCAGCTGTCGGCCCTTCACCAGCAGGAGATGGTCGCCAGAGGGGAGAGCTTCAGCGCCGGCGTCACCAGGGGTGCCAAGGCCAAGCGAGCCCCATTCACCACCAGGAGGGCACACAGTCTCAAGAAGGTACTGTAGATGCCTGCCGTTTGATCCAATGCGCTTAGTTGAGTCCAAACTGAGCCAGCAGCTTGGCAAGTGTTTCACTGGTACTGTAATTCAATTGCTCAGTTGATATACGTTACTGTGTTATTTCTCTCGCGCAAGCAAAATGCCCCTACTCCCTTTTGCCCATTGGCTAAGACGTGGGTGTTTGCCTTGAGAGAGCGAACAATGAGCCAACAATGCTCTTGTGACTTCTCTGTTTCAGGTGCGCCAGTGGGAGGACATGGCTCAGATCGAGGCTGCTGGTCTTCTCAGTCGAAAGGTGGAGCAGCAGAGTGGGGGGAAGAAGGCCACCTTCCGCCAGTGGAAGGACCACTACACCGTCCTCTGCGGACAGCTGCTCTGCTTCTTCAAGGTCTGTCGCCTTGTCTGGAATCTATGTACAGTGCCGTAGTCCCAGTGGATGTTCCACAGTTCGTGCACATATGTAGATAGCTGTAGTAGGCAATTGTGACACGCTTGTTGACGCTACCCGTACCCATCGCATCTCGCACTGAAAGATGATGCACATGCCGCTGCGTAGGACGAGGACGCCTTCATGGAGAATATGGCCAACGCCTCCCCAGTCTACATTCTCAACGCCCACTGCGAGGTCAGCCGAGACGCCCACAAGCGCAAGCACGTCTTCCGACTCAGCACTCAGGTGGGTATATTCAAGTTAATTTGTGATCATCAATCGCCTTGTGATAATGGTCCATATCTCTCTTATCTGGACAGGACGGGGCCGAGTACTTGTTCGCGGCCGACTCTGAGGCCCGCATGGCCGATTGGGTGGCCAAGATCGCCTTCCACGCCGCCCTCTCCCCTGCCATGCAGCTGCAGAGCTACGCCGACTCACAGGTGGGAGAGACGTGAGTCACGTGACGTGAAGCTCACAGTAGTAGACACGTGATAAGTTCCAGCATCTGATATCTGAGAAGTTCCATCCAAGCATCCTGATATCTGAGAAGTTTCCTTCAAGAATCCGATTTCTGAGAAGTTCCATCCAAGCATCAATCCGAGTTCATTCAAGCGTCTGATCTCTGACAAGATCCAAGTGTCAGGTGTCGCTTCAGCGCCAGCAGGAGGTGCCCACCTCTCCTCCCCCAGTGGTGCCACCGGTGACTCCCTCGTCGTCGTCCGCTTCAGCGGCGCCAGTGACTGAGACGCCGGCCAGAAGGCGCTCCTCGCACAACGACAGCGGCATCGCCGTCACCTCGCCTCCCACAAACACCACTGCCAACCAAGGTGGGCTTCCCCCTTCAATGGAAACGTTCACTGACAATCTGACAAGACAACAGATGATCTCTCAAAGGGATTTCTGTCACACGACATGAAGTGACAGCTTTCGTCTCACGGTTCACTTTGATGTAATATCTCTCATAGCAGACCGCCACTTCTGGCATGGTTTCCCCGCGCTTCTTTCCACTATCGCTCGCTAGCCTGCGGCCTGCTTGACTAAAGTCTTGCTCCCTTTCCACTGTCGCTTGTGAATCTCTAGTAGTAGTGCCAGTGCCCTGGTTAGTATTAGAGGCAGTAGCCTAGCATGTAGCGTAGACAGAGGCCCCAGCTAGAGCTTGCCTTGTGGTCACGCCACGAATCCTAAGCAGTCTCCAACTGTTCATCATCGTCGTCGTCAGAAGATCAGCCTCCAAGTCGTCCGCCGCCGCCGCCGCCCCACGTGACCGCCTTCGGTGTCAAGTGGAGTGGCAGGAAGGAGCTGGCGACAGTCAACAACACTGTCACTGCCAGTGAGGCCGCCTACCAGCAGAAGTACCACCAGAGGCAAACGGCCGTCCAGTTGAATGGGCACAGCAACGGCAGCAGCGCCAACGGGAACATGAATGGGCACCATCACCACCACGTGACCAAGACTAGCAGCAGCTCCTTTTACGTGGCCAGATACGCGGCCGCTCTGCGCATCGGTGAGACAGCTCGTGAGGCTGCGGAGACACTCTCCTGCACTCTGCACACAAGGACTGCACTGGCGCTGGCACTGGCACTGCATGGGGATCTGAAAAGAAGAGGCCGTGCACCATCCGACCACCTGCCGCTTCTTCGCACGCCTTGTATTGAACGGATCGCTTCGCATACCTCATTTCAATCTAGCGTTCTTCACGTTTCTCGCCGCTGCTTAGGACTACTGAAATCCCCTCTGTGATCCCAGTTCTTGGTGGAGGCTTGGACGTCTTTGGTGGTGGTATTCATCTCTGTCTGACACCTCTAACGCCCTAACCTGCAATCGCCCTAACTTAGTCGGTGTCTCTCTCTCTCTGACAATCTCAACGTCACGAAAGTGAGCTCTGTCATTCAGGCACCTCCCCCTCTGTCAACGGTTCACAAGCCGCCAATGGGGTGAGTCAGTGGTGCCACGGGGAGTTTTCTCAGTGGAGTGTCAACTCTTTCACTGGCGCTGTATTTTCAGAGTGGCGACGCCTTCGGCGACTCAACTGACCACAAGGCGGCAACACTGCCCATGTCCCACTCCTCTGCAACCAATGGGGACGGCCGAGCCTCCACTTTGAAAGCCGGTGAGTCAGTTGGAGTGACCCGACAAATCTGGCAGAGTTACTGGAGTCCTTGGGAAAGCCATTGGTGTCACTTCAGGGGCGCAGAAGAGCCCGTCGCCCAGTCACGACAGCGTCTCTTCGACGGAGGAGGCGCCGACGAAAAGTGAGTTTGCGATCGGCTATTTTGAAGATCACCATATGGTTTCATTCACTGCCATTTGCAGCCTCTCGAAAGCTGAAGTTGGGCAGTTTCTTCAAGTCGTCCAAGAAGGAGAAGGCGCCCAAAGAGGGGGGCAGTCTGAAGCGCTGATTTTGCCTTTTGCTGGGAAATTGGACCAGTGGTCAGGTTAGGTGAGGGGGTACTGTAGCTCGGTTGGATTGATCGCCGCTAGTTTGTCTTCCGTTGGAATTCTCCGAGTTCTGAGGGCGTTTTGTGATAGTTGCGTGTGCGGTTGTTCGTTCGCTCGTTGTGCAGTTGAGGTGAGCGTCTGATACCACTTCTCGACAAGCCTTTTGCGTTTAGTTGTTTTACGCTTGTGGCCAGGCCATTCATTCCCAGAATGAGCATGCGCAGTGCCAGTAAGGGTATACCTACCGCGCTTGGATTACCTTATC
This sequence comes from Linhomoeus sp. GSCO2_2, assembly GCA_030248115.1. Lineage (NCBI taxonomy): Eukaryota > Metazoa > Nematoda > Chromadorea > Monhysterida > Linhomoeidae > Linhomoeus > Linhomoeus sp. GSCO2_2. The sequence goes on along the minus strand of JASAMZ010013173.1, from coordinate 40,709 downwards.
TGCTCCGTCCGCGTGAATTCCGCTGTATTACCGCACACACATTCGTGCGTATATGATGTCGCTCTTGGCTTTGCGATGACGCTGTGAAGTGGGCGCTCCCAACTCTCTCTCGACCTACTTAGAGCTCATCTGGTGTTTGTTTGGTTGTTGTTGCGTTCTCGTTTCGACCGAAGATTTGTTCGTCCTTGTGGGAAGATAACATGGTCAAGATAAGACAACACGTTCGAAGCTGTTTCACAGCGACACTATTGGAACGGCAGTGTGTATTCGCTCAATATTCCTCGCCTTGTGGCGTAGAGAGATGTCTGATCGTCCGAATCGACTCGTTCTCGTTCTCATGGGAGTGAGCGGCTGTGGCAAAACGGCCGTCGGAAGGGCTCTCTCAGAGAGGTTAACGCCGTGTCGATTCGTCGACGGCGACGACTTCCACTCGGAGGAGAACATTCGGAAGATGGAAAGCGGCACTCCGCTCGACGACGACGACAGACGACAGTGGCTGCAGACATTACAGGACCTGATTCGGGACGCATTGAATTGGGAACAGGATACGAGCGAGGTAGCAGGCGATATACATAATCGGGTGTTTTACTTGTGTCATTGCTTCAGGAGAAGCGCGCCGCCATTCCCAGCGACTTGGGGAAGGACATCAACTCCGTGCAGAGTCTGCTGAGGAAACACGAGGCCTTTGAGCACGAGCTGAGCGCCCTGGAACAACAGCTGACGGTCCGTCTCACTTGAACTGTCACACTCCTGCACACCTGAAGCCACTGTCACACTCATGTCACTCTTTCAGACGCTGATGGAGGAGAGCGCCAACCTGCGTCGCGCTTATCCCGGAGAGAACGCCGACAACATCGCGGAGCAACAGGCGACGCTGGCCGAAGCCTGGCGCCAGCTGCAGGAGGCCACCCTGGCCAGAAGGGACGCGCTCAACGCCGCATATGATCTCCAGAGATTCATGGCCACTGTGAGTCACCATTGGGGCGCTTCAGTGGTGTATCGCTGATGCTTGCTCTTCACTTGCGCGTTCAGGCACGCGACCTGATCGCCTGGACGCAGGAGGCCCAGCTGGAGATGCGCACAGAGCAGCCAGTCAGGGATCTACAGGTGGAAAAGTGTAGCGCAAACCCTATGAATGCGATGGGGGTTTTCTCTGGTTACTGAGCCAGCCTTTTCGGCATTGAGCAAACATGGTATCGTTTGCGTCACTTTGTGTCTTGTTAGACACAAACCAATACCATGACACAAGCATACTGCAGTCACACAAGTACCATTACCAAACATCTTGGTTTGTGTCACTATGCGCAATCTTGACGAATTGAGCGGCAAACTTATTACCGTAAAACCTCCAATAAGCGACTCCCCTCCAATAAGCGACCCCACTCCAATAAGCGACCCCCCTAGAGGGGGGTTTGAAATAATAAGCGACCCCCCTCCAATAAGCGACCCCATTTTCTGTCAAAATCTGTCCGACATTCCTTAATAAGTCACTGTTCCTCCCACTATGGCACACCAAACTTCAATAGTGAATGTGAAGCCATGCTCGTCATCGATTTCTGCTTCCATTTGCAGGTTTTGTTGGCCAAAACACACAATCCTACAGGTTTCAATGCAGGAAATTGCAAAGTTGCATGCTGAGGTGACGACGACTCAGACTGGCATTGAACAATAAGCGACCCCCCTCCAATAAGCGACCCCACTCCAATAAGCGACCCCCCTAGAGGGGTGATTGAAATAATAAGCGACCAGGTCGCTTATTGGAGTTTTTACGGTATGTTCAAGCAATTTGAGACGCTTGTACTTTGAAGTTTGTCCCAGATCAAAGTATTGGTTGTAGTGATGGTCAATTAATGATGATCGTAACTGCTCGGACAGGCGGATGTTGTTGTCTAACGTTCTGATCTCTTTCTGGTTCCCCCCTTTACTGGTCCAGTGGACGTGTACATATCTCAGGGCGCGGAGATGCTGTCAAAGGAGCACGGCCGTCTGAAGGCGGAGATCGACGGCCGACGCGCCGACTTCGACGGACTGAGCGGTATGGCCAAGGAGATGGTCGACAACAACCACTACGCCGCCGACGACGTTCGCCAGAAGCTGGCACAGGTCGTAGCAAGATCAATCTTCAGTCTTTCAGTGGTCCCAAGTGGACGCCATGACCATTGCAGGTGGAGGCAGCCAGAAGGGAAGTGGAACAAGAGTGGGAGGCGCGTGAGACGTGGCTGGAGCAGCTGGTCCAGTGGCACGCCTTCCAGAGGGACGGCCGGCAGATTCTGGCCAACATCTCCACGCACCAGGTGAGGGAGAGAAGATGATTCGGCGCTGTTTCAAGTGTCGAGTCTAGTTTAGCTTACTGATCTCGTTTTTTCTTTAATTACACTGTCATCTACTCCAGGCGACCCTGAAGTCCTGGGCGTCATCTGAGAAGGGCACTACCCCAGATGTGGCAGAGGTGGAGGAGCGACTGAAGAGGCTGGAGACCTTCGGCCGCCTACTGGACTCCGTCGAGGAGAGAATCGAGGTGCTCAAAGCCAACGCCGTTGAGCTGGTCAAGGCCAAGCACATGGAGTCGCCCAACATTGGTGCGTCTGGTGTATTGAAGACGTGATCAATCGTTTATAGTTTCTACGAATGGCACTTTGCAACTTCGCTGCAACCTCTGTCGTGTTCTCTGCGCAGACTCTCTGGTGAGAGAGGTGGAGAGCGAGTGGCGCCGCCTGCTGGATGCCGTCAAGAGGCGCCGGGCGGAGCTCAGCGACGCACTTCTGTACGCCCAGTTCAACAGCGACGTCAGCGAGGTACCGTGCCGATTTACCATTGATTACGGTAGTCATGGTCTCTTCACAACGTCCATCTGCAACATTTGCTGCTCAGATGGACGGCTGGATGGGCGAGAAGGAGAAGCGTCTGGCGTCCGAGGTGGAGCAGAGAGGCCAACTGGCCAATCTGCAGGAGAAGATGAAGCGCCTACAGAAGCACCAGGCCTTTGAGGCAGAGCTGGCCGCCAACGAGCCCCGCGTGGAACAGATCAAGCTTCAGGTGGGCCAGTTATGTGACTCCGATTGCACTGGTTTTCACTGGATTTCTATTGGTGCAGGCGCAAGAGCTGGTGGAAAAGCGCGCCGCGGACCCCAAAGAAGTAGAGGGTCGTCGCGAGTCTCTGCTGGCCAAGTGGCGCCGCCTGGCGGATTCGAGCAAGGGCCAGAGCAGGGCGCTGGAAGAGGCCAGAGACCTGCTCAACTTCAACCAGCTGGTCGAGAGGGTGCTCGCCTGGATCAAGGATAAGGTGGGGGATATTGGTAATGGACTGTGCAATGCCTGATGATGAACAGTGTCAATGATGGATCGAACTTTTGCAGGAGCTGATGATCAGCGCCGGCGACATGGGCCGCGACTACGAGCACTGCCAGACGCTGCTGAAGCGGCTGGACGACGCCGAATCGGTAGCCGCTTGTATGGAACCAATTTCTGAGTAGAGCGACGCCCGATTGAACCTATGCAAGGAGTCGACCGTGGACGAGCAGACGCTGAAACGTCTCAACGCTCTGGGACAGAAGCTGATCAAAGAGGGGAGAGGAGACAACGACGACGTCAAGGAGACACTGGAGCAAATCAACGAGCGGTAGGTTTCAAGCGGTTTTGGTCTACAGAAGTCACTGCAGTGGGGAATGATATCACTCCTGTTTCTTGCGCTGCAGCCGGTTCATTCAATGACCAGAGTGAGTTAGCTGTTCAGTTTATAATCTGTAGTTTGTGGTTGTGGCTTCTCTGCAACTGTCACCGTCGTGCTTGTGTTCATTGGTCTGAGGAAGTCGCGATCACAGACGGTTGCCAAACTTTGGTCCAACTACGCCATTCTTGCAGATGGAGCCAAACATCTGCCAGTCTTGCCGACTATCGCCACAAGCTGCAAGGTGCTTTGGAGGTGAGTGGTCGGCCTGTTCTGGCGACAGAAACGCCAAGTGACTGAAAGCATTTCTGTCAACATTCAGGTGCACTCTTTCAACCGTGACGTGGACGACACCCTGGAGCGAATCGAACAGAAGTCATCGTTGCTGGCTTCTACCGACGTTGGCAAGGACCTCCATGGGGTGGAGACGCTGCTGAGACGACAGGAGGAGATCGAGAGGGACATGAGCGCCATTCATCGCAAGCTTCAGGTGGGTAGCCGTCGTTGCAGTCCTCGTGGTTGTCGTCGTCGTCGTCGTCGTCGTCGTCGTTATGGTCGTCGTCGTCGTCGTCGTCGTCATTGTCGTCGTCGTCGTCGTCGTCATTGTCGTCGTCGTCGTCGTCGTCGTCGTCGTCGTCGTCGTCGTCGTCGTCGTCGTCGTCGTCGTCGTCGTCGTCGTCGTCGTCGTCGTCGTCGTCGTCGTCGTCGTCGTCGTCGTCGTCGTCGTCGTCGTCGTCGTCGTCGTCGTCGTCGTCGTCGTCGTCGTCGTCGTCGTCGTCGTCGTCGTCGTCGTCGTCGTCGTCGTCGTCGTCGTCGTCGTCGTCGTCGTCGTCGTCGTCGTCGTCGTCGTCGTCGTCGTCGTCGTCGTCGTCGTCGTTGTGGTCATTGTCTTCGTCGTTGTGGTCATTGTCTTCGTCGTTATTGTCGTCGTTGTGGTCGTCGTTGTTGTGTTGTGGTCGTCATCATCGTCGCTGCGCACCATCCACCACCACGACCCCTCCAGGAGCACGACCAGGCAGCCCAGAAGCTGCTGGCCACCAAGCCTCCACTGGAGGAGACGGTCCTGAACTCTCTGAGGAAACTGGAGGAGAACTGGAACTCTCTGAACGAGCTGGCCAGAGGGAGAAGGGCCGCCCTCGAGAACTCCTTCAGACTCCACCAGTTCTTCGAGACGGCCCACAAGCTGGAGCAGTGGGCAAATGGAATCAGGTGATGCCGAACGACGGCCAGAAACTAGCTCTTTGCACTAACTGGCGTCCAGTTCATCGTCAGTTGAAACCATTGTGGCCAAACGTGAATTATGTTTTCAGGACGAAGATGGCGTCGTACTCATCGCCAACCTCCGTGACAGAGGCCCAGGCTCTACTGGACACGCACAACGAGCGCAGAGCGGAGATTTCTGGTAGGACGTTTCTGTTTGGTGATTTGTCGCTATTATTTATCAGTGGCTGTTGATGTAATCCTCCCTTTACTTCACAGGTCGCCAGGAGGAGCTGACGAAGGTGCGTGAGTTCGGCCAGGAGCTGATCTCCAGCCAGCCCGAGCACAAGTCCGAAGTGGTGCGCGTCCACAAGAAGTTGCTGTCTTTGGAGCACGAGGTCAATCAGGCCTGGGAGATGGAGTACTCCGCCCTCATCAAGGCCTACGACCTACAAGTCTTCAGGGAGCAGGTGGGACTAGACAGTGGTCTGATTTAAATTCAGTTGTTACAAGCATGCTTCACATGTGACAAGTGTCTTCAGGTGGTGTCTGCAGAGGCGTGGCTGTCATCAAAGGAGGCCTTCCTGCGAGCAGAGGAGGTTGGAAAGTCACTGGACAATGTGGACGCCCTTCTGAAGAAGCACGACGCCTTCGAGAAGACTCTGGCGGCTCAGTCGGTGGGTGGAGTGGATTTGGATTGATTCCAGTCATGTTTCTGGTCAAGAAGGCAGTGTCCATAGGCAACGCGTTGGTTGTTATGGACTGCGTGTAAAACGCGTGCACCCTTTCACTTTCTCCTTCAGGACAAGATCACGCAGCTGTCTGAGGCGGCCGAGATCCTCGTGCACAAGGACCCGGCCAACGCCGAGGTTTCACGTCTTGATGACGTTTGTATCTCATCTGTACACTATCTATTTTGATTTGACCTTCAATTTCGTCTCCAGGAAGTGCAGTCTCAGCGCGAGTCGGTGGAGAGTCGCTATCAGCGTCTGGTGGAGGGCTGCGCCCAGAGAAGGCGCATGCTGGAGGACTCGAGACAGTACCACTCCTTCCAGGGCAGCTGCGAGGAGCTCATGGCTTGGATCAACGCCAAACTCCAAATTGCCTACGACGACGCCGCAGTGGAGGACGCCAACCTCAGGTGATTATTTGCTCTCTTTTGGACGCACCTGAAACCGCAATATACTGATTTATGGGTGCCACTGAGTCGAGCGAAGTTGCTTGAACGATTGTTGTCTTCACTGAGACATAAAGCGACTGACCATTAGTATGAATGGTACTTCCTTGCGTAGCTTGTGAAACATATGACGACCAGTGTTGCTGTCGTCTACCAAGCGTGTGCTATTGTGTGTGCATTCAGGGCCAAGCTGCAGAAGCACCAAGCCTTCGAGGCTGAGCTGCAAGCAAATGAGGCGCGCATCTCTGCCACCAACGCCGAGGGCCGTCGTCTCATGCAGGAGAACCACTTTGCCAAGAAGCAGATCGAGCTGCAGCTGGGAGAGCTGAACAAAGGTGTGTTACAGAGGTGCCTGCGCATACACCACTGAAGCAGGCATACATGTCATGGCTCCCATCACCACCTTTGCAGGATGGGAGGAGCTGCTGGCTAAGTCCAAGGAGAAGATGTCCAAGCTGCAGGAAGCCTACGACGCCTATCGTTTTGGACGAAGACTGGACGACGTCGACAAATGGTTGGTTTCAGGTTGACCGAAGGTGACACAACCAACAAGATTGAGTCCGACCACTTGACTTGACCCCTGGCGATAACGCTTTCCACTCCACTCAGGCTGGACCAAGTGGAGAGTCAACTGGCCAACGAGGACCACGGCAAGGACCTCAACTCCGTTGCCGTTCTGCTCAAGAAGCAAGACGATTTGGGTGCATCGCTTTGCCAGTTTCACCTGCTGTGGCACTTACCGATATCTCTGTATGTTCTGCAGACCAAGAAATTGGCGCCTGGCGCCCCGAGATGGAGGAGCTGTCGAAGCGCGCCACAGACTTCCAACGCGAGGGCAACGCCTCGGCGCCCCAACTGCAGGCCAAGACGGAGGCCATTGGGGAGCGCTACAGAGGTCTGCAGGAGCCCTGTCTCATTCGAAGGGAGAATCTGGCCGACGCCCAGAGTCTCTACCACTGGCTCAATGAGGTGGAGGAGCTGAGCGCCTGGGCCAGAGAGAGACTGCCTCTGGCCACTTCCACCGACTACGGGGACAACCTGCAGGTGGGTGGAGTGGTGTTGGTGAATGAAGTCGCTGCTCCTTCGTATTGTCGCCTCGAGTGAATGAATCTATGCTCACTGAGAATCTGCAACATATGGAGTGTCTTGGTGTGTCCTGTCGATTACACACCTTCCAGTTACTCGTGGTGGTGTGAATTCTGTGAAACATCTGTGGTGACGACAAGTTACGCACTCTTGTAGCCTACATTACATCTTTAGGCGGTGCAGAGTCTGCTGAAGCGTCAGCAGGCGCTGGAGCAGGAGATCAGCTCGCGACAGCCCCAGGAGGAGAGGGTCGCCTCTGAAGCGCAGTCCATGATCGACAGACGCCACTTCGCCTCTGGGGCCATTGGAGAGCGTCTGGCCTCCCTCAAGGCCCAGATGGTCGAGTTGAAAACCGCCTCGTCCGAGCGACAGGACCGCCTGAAGGACGCCATGGACAGCCAGCGTTACTTCGCAGAGGTAGGCTCTCTCAGTCAGGATTTGTTGGCGATTGGTTGGTGTGTAACTTTTGTCATTCCTAGGTGACGGACGCGCACAACTGGATTCGCGAGAAGCTGCCGCTGGTCAGTGGGACGGTGGAGGAGGTGGGAGACCTGGAGACTGCGCAGTCGCTTCAGCGCCGACTCGACGTCATCGACAAGGACGTCGACCTCTATGGGGCAGAGATCGCCAGACTTGGTACTATGGAGTGTGTCAATATGAACTGTGAACAGTGCGTATGAACTGCTGATGGCTCTTGTTCAATTTGTGATCAGGTACATTCATGGATATATGACAACGGGGATTGAACGTTGCTAAACCGATGAATTCTCTCATTCCACTCGTGAAACAACTCTTCAGGCGACATGGCCCGCAAGATGGTAGAAAGGGACCACTTCGACTCGGCGCAGCTGACGGCGGAGCAGGCTCGTCTGGAGAAGGACTACGACCAGTTGACGGCCGCCTGCAGACGACGGCGCGACCAGCTGGCTGACGCCTCGAGGTTTGGCTTGCTTTTGAAGGAAGAGTGGAGCACTTCAGGTGTCTTCAGTGGTCTCATTGACCATTCAGATACCAGCAATTCCTGCGGCAGGCGGACGATCTGACGTCGTGGCTGCGTGAGAAGGGCGAGGCGGCGGGTCACGAGGACTACGGTCGCGACCTGGAGGAGTGCCAGAAGCTCATCGACCAGTTCGAGCAGCTGGTCCGCGAGTTGAACAGCGCCGGCGAAAGAGTGGCCGCCTTCCAGAGGCTTCAGGTGGGAAGGACGGTTGAAACGGTGCCTTTTGCAATCACCCGTCTGAGACCGTGGACCATCAACCTTTCAGGAAGAGCTACTCAGGGCTGGCCACCCCAACAGTGCCAGTATCAAGGCGAAGGCAGGGGACGTGTCCCAGCTGTGGTCCGACGTCAACGAAGCGGCCACCGACCGTCAGATGGCCCTGCAGGGTGCCCGTCAGGTCCATCAATTCGACCAGGCTGCAGCGGAGCCCCGCGCCCTGCAGGGTGCCCGTCAGGTCCATCAATTCGACCAGGCTGCAGCGGAGACCCTCGACTGGCTCCAGGACAAGGAGGCCACTCTGGTGGTGGCCGAACAGCAGGATCTCTCTGCAGCCTCTGACATGAGTGCCATCAAGGTTGGTTTGAAGACTGATGTGAATGTTTCTCTGAGAGCTAAGATGGTAATCGAATGGCCACCATTGTTGGTGTTTTGGGTTTGATCGTCCGGCCATCTGAACGTCGTTTGTTTCATTCCTGTCTCTCTCCAGTCATGGATGGACCGTCACGAGGAGTTCAAGAGCAGTCTGAAGGCGGTGGAGCGTCAGGTGTGGGAGCTGTGCCGGGAAGCTGAGCGTCTAGAGGCCCAATTCCCAGACACCAAAGACCACCTGGAGGAGAGACGCGTCGACATGGAGGAGCAACTCAAGGACGTTCTCAAGTCATCTAAGGAGAGGGAGGAAAGGCTGAATCAGGCCAAGCAGCTGCAGGCTTACTTCCAGGTTAGTGTTTGGCGTCGTCACCTCACCTTCACCTAGTGGACTAGTGTTGTCCGCGGCAAGTATTCAAACGAGATATGAATCGCTTTGCAGGAGTACAGGGACCTGCAGGCATGGATCCAGGCCATGAGAGCCAAGGTCACCTCTGAAAGTCTTCCCAGAGACGTGGCCGGCTGCGAGGCTCTCATGCAGCGCCACCTCGAGTATGGCGCCGAAATTAGGTGAAGGATAATCGTTGTGTTGAGCGAAACAACGGGCCTGGCTGATTGTCGCCATTGCCGCTTCAGGGCCAGATCGCCGCAGGTGGAGGAGTTCATTCGTCATGGCACCAACATGATCCGACAGGGCCACCTTCTGTCCGCGGAGATTTCTGACAAGGTGAGTGTGGGACTTGGGCAGACACACAAAGAAGTGGATCGCATTGGATAGATACCCTCACCGCTGCCCTTTCGTGTGTTGCCGAAACGACTTCTTATTCTTCAGGTGGAGAGTCTGAAGGCGGCTCTGCAGCTGCTGCAGGAGGTGTGGAAGGAGCGCGAGCTGCTCTACAAGCGGAATCAGGACGCCCAAATGTGGAAGCGCGACGCCGCCTCACTCGAGCACTGGCTGCTGGAGAGAGAGAACATGCTGGGTGGGGATGAGAGGTTGACGCTCTGGTGTACATCTGGCACAATTTTGTGACGTTGTCAAGTGTTTGCAGGGTCCGACTGGCGCCAGGCGTCCAGTGTGGAAGCCGTGGAAGACCTCATCAGACAGTACGACGACTTCCTGACCACTCTGCAGGCGCAGGGCGACAAGTTCGAGGCTCTGAAGAAGCTGACGCTCATCGAGCAGGTTTGGGAAACCTTTTCATCAACACTCAGTCAGCCATTTTCACACTACATTGTGCCTCAGGCGTTCGGGGAGCAGCGCCAGGGCGAGGTGAGCCGCGAGCGCCAACTGGCCCAGCAGGAAGAGAAGCGTCAGGAGGAGAAGCAGATCAAGACGGTGGAGAAGCACAAGCTGCTCCAGGAGAGGAGACAGGAGAGGGAGAGGAGGAAGACCCAGGAGATTGGGCTACTCAAGTGGGTGATCTGCGGCACTGGTGTATTCGTAGGTATTGTGGGAAGCTATAGCCACGACGAATGCTGCAAAAACGAATGGCTCCAAGGTTTGTAAGTTGAATGAAGCGTCTTTCAGAAGTGTTACCACTATTGCAGGCCCACTGATGACCAGCTGGTGCAGCAGACGGGCGCGCACGCCATCCGGCGTCAGGGCAGCGAGCCCAAGGGCCAGTACCACGGCAAGGCTCTGGCCGCTTCAGTTTCCACTTCGGAGCCCGCAGCTGCAGCGACCCCTGCCAAGGGCGCCGTCACTGGCAAGCCTCCCATCGCTCCCAGACCTGCTGCGGTATCTGTGTCAGCAGTGGAGAAGACGACGACGCCTCAGCTGTCGGCCCTCCACCAGCAGGAGATGGTCGCCAGAGGGGAGAGCTTTAGCGCCGGCGTCACCAGGGGTGCCAAGGCCAAGCGAGCCCCATTCACCACCAGGAGGGCACACAGTCTCAAGAAGGTACTGTAGATGCCTGCCGTTTGATCCAATGCGCTTAGTTGAGTCAAAACTGAGCCAGCAGTTTGGCAAGTGTTTCACTGGTACGGTACTGTAATTCAATTGCTTAGTTGGCGTACGTTAGTCTTGTTAGATTTCTCGAGCGCAAGCAAAATGCCCCTACTCCCTTTTGTTCATTGGCTAAAACGTGGGTGTTTGCTAATGCTCTTGTGACTCCTCTGTCTCAGGTGCGTCAGTGGGAGGACATGGCTCAGATCGAGGCTGCTGGTCTTCTCAGTCGAAAGGTGGAGCAGCAGAGTGGCGGGAAGAAGGCCACCTTCCGCCAGTGGAAGGACCACTACACCGTCCTCTGCGGACAGCTGCTCTGCTTCTTCAAGGTCTGTCTCTTGTCTGGAATCTATGTACAGTACTGTGATCCCAGTGGATGTTCCACAGTTCGTGCACATAGGTAGCTAGGAAATTGTGACACGCTTGTTGACGCTACCCTTATCCAACGCATTTCGCACTGAAAGATGATGCACACGCCTCTGCGCAGGACGAGGACGCCTTCATGGAGAATATGGCCAACGCCTCCCCAGTCTACATTCTCAACGCCCACTGCGAGGTCAGCCGAGACGCCCACAAGCGCAAGCACGTCTTCCGACTCAGCACTCAGGTGGGAATTCTTCAACTTGACTTGTGATCGTCAATCGCCGTGTGATAATGATCCATATCTCTCTTATCTGGACAGGACGGGGCGGAGTACTTGTTCGCGGCCGACTCTGAGGCACGCATGGCCGATTGGGTGGCCAAGATCGCCTTCCACGCCGCCCTCTCCCCAGCCATGCAGCTGCAGAGCTACGCCGACTCACAGGTGGGAGAGACGGGAGTCACGTGACGTGAAGCTTACAGTAGTAGACACCTGACAAGTTCCCAGCGTCTGATAATCTGAGCAGTTTCATTCAAGCATCTGATCTCTGACAAGCCCCAAGTGTCAGGTGTCGCTTCAGCGCCAGCAGGAGGTGCCCACCTCTCCTCCTCCAGTGGTTCCGCCAGTGACTCCCTCGTCGTCGTCGTCCGCTTCAGCGGCGCCAGTGACTGAGACGCCGGCCAGAAGGCGCTCCTCGCACAACGACAGCGGCATCGCCGTCGCTTCGCCTCCCACCACCACTACTGCCGACCAAGGTGGGCTTTCCCCTTCAATGGAAACGTTCACTGACAATCTGACAAGACAACAGATGATCTCTCAAAGGGATTTCTGTCACACGACATGAAGTGACAGCTTTCGTCTCACGGTTCACTTTGATGTAATATCTCTCCTAGCAGACCGCCACTTCTGGCATGGTTTCCCCGCGCTTCTTTCCACTATCGCTCGCTAGCCTGCGCCCTGCTTGACTGAACTCTTGCTACCTTTCCACTGTCGCTTGTGAATCTCTAGTAGTGGTGCTAGTGCCCTGCTTAGTATTAGATGCAGTAACCTAGCATGTAGCGTAGACAGAGGTTCCAGCTAGAGCTGTCTTGTGGTCACCACACCACGAATCCTAAGCAATGCCCAACTGTTCACCATCGTCGTCGTCAGAAGACCAGCCTCCAAGTCGTCCGCCGCCGCCGCCGCCCCACGTGACCGCCTTCGGTGTCAAGTGGAGTGGCAGGAAGGAGCTGGCGACAGTCAACAACACTGTCACTGCCAGTGAGGCCGCCTACCAGCAGAAGTACCACCAGAGGCAAACGGCCGTCCAGTTGAATGGGCACAGCAACAACGGCAGCAGCGCCAACGGGCACATGAATGGGCACCATCACCACCACGTGACCAAGACCAGCAGCAGCTCCTTTTACGTGGCCAGATACGCGGCCGCTCTGCGCATCGGTGAGACTGCTCGTGAGGCAGTGGAGAGGCAACCTTGCACCTTGCGCACAGGCTGCACCTGGCACGGCAACTGCATGGGCGATGGAAAGAAGACACTGCACCATGCGCCCGCCTTTGGCTTCTTCGCACGCCTTGTATTGAACGGATCTTTTCGCACGCTTTCGCTCTAGCGTTCTTCACGTCACTCCCCGCTGGTTACTGCTATTGAAATCCCTCTGTGATCCCGTGCTTAGTGGAGGCTTGGACGCCTTCGGTGGTGGTATTCGATTCGTCCCTGTATGACACCTCTAACGCCCTAACCTGCAATCGCCCTAACTTAGTCGGTGTCCTCTCTCTGACAATCTTAACGTCAAGAAAGCGAACTCTGTCATTCAGGTACCTCCCCCTCTGTCAACGGTTCACAAGCTGCCAATGGGGTACGCCAGCGGTGCCACGATCACTTTTCTCAGTGGCATATTAAAACTCTCACCGATGTTGTACCTTCAGAGCGGTGACGCCTTCGGCGACTCAACTGACCACAAGGCGGCGACACTGCCCATGTCCCACTCCTCTGCAAGCAACGGGGACGGCCGGGCCTCCACCTTGAAAGCCGGTGAGTCAGCTGCAATGATCGACGCATCTGACAGAGTCACTGGAGTCATTGTCAAAGTCATTGGTGTCACTTCAGGGGCGCAGAAGAGCCCGTCGCCCAGTCACGACAGCGTCTCTTCCACGGAGGAGGCGCCGGCGAAAAGTGAGTTGACGGCGCTGTGGCACAGATCGGCCATTTCGAAGAACACCATAAAGTTTCATTCATTGCCTGTTTGCAGCCTCTCGAAAGCTGAAGTTGGGCAGTTTCTTCAAGTCGTCCAAGAAGGAGAAGGCGCCCAAAGAGGGAGGCAGTCTGAAGCGCTGATTTTGCCTTTTGCTGGGAAATTTGAGCAGTGTTCAGGTTAGGTGAAGGGGGTACTGTAGCTCGGTTGGATTGATCGCCGCTAGATTGTCTTCCGTTGGAATTCTCCGAGTTCTGAGGGCTTTTTGTGATAGTTGCGTATTCGGTTGTTCGTTCGCGCGTTGTGCAGTTGAGGTGAGCGTCTGATACCACTTCTCGACAAGCCTTTTGCGTTTTGTTGTTTTATGCTTATGCCTAGCCCGTTCATTCCCAGAATGAGCATGCGCAGTGCCAGTAAGGGTATACCTACCGCGCTTGGATTACCTTATCTGCTCCGTCCGTGTGAATTCCACTGTATTACCGCACACACATTCGTGCGTATATGTTGTCGCTCTTGGCTTTGCGATGACGCTGTGAAGTGGGCGCTCCAAACCCTCTCTTGACCTACTTAGAGCTCATCTGGTGTTTGTTTGGTTGTTGTTGCGTTCTCGTTTCGACTTCAGATTTGCTCGTGTTTATTGGAACATAACGTGGAAAGAACTCTTGCGATGAACGACACGCTCAAAGCTGTTTCACAGCGGCACTACTGTAACGCCAGTGCTGGCCTACGCAATTATCCGATCTTGAAATTGTAAGATGTCGTCAAATCCTCCCAATCGACTCGTGCTCGTTCTCATGGGAGTGAGCGGTTGTGGCAAAACCGCCGTCGGAAGGGCTCTCTCGGAGAGGCTACAGTCGTGCCGATTCGTAGACGGCGACGACTTCCACTCGGAGGAGAACATTCGGAAGATGGAAAGCGGCACTCCGCTCGACGACGACGACAGACGACAGTGGCTGGAGACACTACAGGGACTGATTCGGGACGCATTGAATGGGGAACAGGATACGAGTGAGGTACACAGCAGGCGACACATAATCGGGAATTGGTCTTAGTGCTCGTCTTTTTTCAGAAAATCAAAAACGCGCTATGCACGTATAATGGGATTGGCGTTTATCCCTTTCACTCAAAAGAGAGGTGGATCAATGGTGTCAGTGTCAATCGTGCTGGTTGCGTGCCTGTGTGCTCGTCTGCTAGTCCGGAACGTAGATACCTATGTGTACATAGTAGGACTGACGTTTCACTCGAAAGAGATACAGGTGGACAGGAACTGATAGTACTTCCAGAGGCATGTCCGAGTCAGTTCTGTCGGTGGCAATAGCCAGTTGGTGGTGGTGGCCGTGGTGGCCTGTTCCGCCCTGAAGCGCTCCTACCGCGACCTTCTGCGACAGTCAGCAGCAGGGGCAGAGGGGCAGTCTCTGCGCTTCGCCTGCCTTCTGGTCAGTCGTCCCACGGTTGAGGAACGATTGCGCAGTCGACGCCTCCACCGAATGGGCGCCTTTCCCGCCAGCTTCGTGGAGAGTCAGTTTGCCACTCTCGAGTTGCCCTCAGAAGACGAAGAGAGCGACGTCTGGATAGTCGACACAGAGAAATTCAGCGGAGTGGACGAAGTCGTCCAAGCACTGCTCAACACACTCGGAGAGTTGCGATGGCCAAGACAGTGACTTTAGGTAGTTGTTGGGCCGGTTGTCGTTGATGGTACAAGATGTGCGTTGACCTGTTACTCGTGTTGTAGGCTAGATTGTGACTATGAACATCTATAGTGAAGATTTCGGCCCGGTCGGTTAAGCCTACCTATATGACGCAGTACTCATCTCTAAGTAGCCGGAGGCGCACTGCCCCCCCCCCCCCCCCAGCCGAACAGATTGGGCGATAGGTGCGATCCAGAATTGGGCCGGGGGGGGGGGGTCTTTGGGGTTTTGGGGGGGGGGGGTCTCCAGATCAGGAATCCGTTTCCTGATCGGCTCAAAATGGGGTAGACAAATATACCTAAAAAGTGCCAAAAATTAGCTATTTTTGCTCTATGAATGATGGGGCGGATTTTATAGACAAGGGAAACGTGCAGGAGAACCTGCAGTGAAGCACTCCGACCAGAACGGGAGAAAGCAGACCGCCACTCACTTATCATGAGAAATAAGGCCGATTTCCGCCCGAAGATTCTCCACAATTTCCGCCGGCGCGCGAGTTTCAGAGTACGCATATTCCCTCCACTTACAAGGACCGGCGCGCAGCAGAACTCCACCGAAATCCTGTAGACCAAGCCGAATTGAGCCCAAAATTTGCCATTTCGGTTCGATTCAACATGTAGCCGGCAGCTAAGATTCGGGGCTGCGCCAATCGCCGACTCGCCTTACCATTTTGGACGGGAAGAATTGACAATTCATGCGCAAATGCTCACTTTACCACGCCGTCTTTCCGCACTGCATTTCCTTCAATCCAGAAGTTTGAATGGGCGCGCAACTTTAAGTTACAACACAGTTTGAGGAGAGTACGGTAAAAGTTGCATTCAAATTTAAATTTCGGCATTAGGAAAGTGGCTGTTTGAGGGCATAATCGACACAATATGGAGAAACCAATAGCGAATTCGCGTTCCTCGCCGCGAAATACTACCCTAGAATCGACACTTCAACCGTACAATTACCACACTTTCAGTTTCGTCGAATACGATAGGGCTACGATAGGTCGATTTTCGACCAAAACTCGCCAATCTTGATCCAAAACGCCAAAATAACGCCAGATTCGGCATCAGCGACCTCGAAAGCACCGGGATCGACTCCAACATTGATTTTGACCACCCGGGTGGAAATTCGAATTTTGGACGCGGCCGGGGTACGGTAGCCGGAAAAATATTTTTGAAAATCGATTCCGGATCAGTTTTCGACGGGGAATCGCGTGGTGCAGTCCATTTGACCATAAATAATCGCAATCGGGCGCTAAAACGGCCGAAAGTCAAAAATCGGCATTTTCGACCCCCGACGGAGACCCGTTGGCACAGCAGAACTCAAGATTTCCGCGGCGGATTTCAGAGATTTTGGTCTTAAACGAAAGAGAACATGTTAATCTTGCCGATTTGAGATATCTGGCCCGATCCAACAACTCCCTGATTTACTAGGATTTTTGGAAGGCAAATTTTTGTCAAAAAACCACTTTCGGCTACCGTAACCCGAGAACGCGTCGACCTAGAGGGTCGGGATTTTTTGTCCCCTCTTCGTCTCGTCGAGGACTACAACATATCCAAAGGGCATCAAAATCGGCCCATTATTCCAGAAAGTAGCATCTGCTGAACACCCTCCCAGTAAGTAAAAATTCAAATTTTTGAATTTTTCTCAAAATTTTTCCACCACGCGAAAAAAATGGAGGTCCGTCCACACCTACTATCCCTCGAGAGCTATCGATTAAAAAAAACCCCGTCCAAATCGGATGAGAAATGAGGCACGAAAGTGAGTGGCGAAAAAGTTAGTCGGTAGCAGCTCCACTATAGCACTCCGCCCCTTTTGGGGTCGGAGTGCTAAAAATGGCAAAAAATACGCAAAAATAGCGCCGCAGGCTAAAATTTTGACCAATTTTGGACTGATTTTGGGAAAATTTCCTTAATTTTTCCGGCTTCCTCTGGGTGGAGGGGGGGGGGGGGGTCTGCGGCGAAAATTTCTAGGGAGGTATCCGGAAATCCCGTTCGGATGGCCAAGCCCCCCCCCCCCCCCCCCCCCCCCCCAATCGCACCTATGCGATCTACCGTTCACTTATTACAACAGGGCACTGCCAGTTTGCGAACTGGCATTCACCCACAGCTCTGACCCTAACCTCACTCACTTACGCACGTACACACTTCTCCACAGGAACCCCACAGGCTAGAAAGTCGAACCACCGAAAGTCGCGAATGGTTCTAGTGCATTTATTCAGTCAGAATGAAACAGTGAGTTTGTAACGTGGCACGCGCCAGCTTTGCGCTGATTGGCCAGGCCAAGTGTCTATCACTAAGTGCAGAAATTGGCTGTGCAAACGCAGTGGAAGTTTGAATTTGAATTGTTGTAGGCCGGTAGTTGTGACTACGGTAGTTTCAATTCGAAATTTACAGTGCACGTAGCCTGATAACCCTTTGTAGAGAGAACACGCCAGACAATTTTTCGAATAAAACGTTCTCTACGAATGTTCTTTGGGCTGAACCCTATAAAATGGAAATGTCAAATAGCGCCAATCCTGACCCCAGGTCGGTTTTTGAAAGTTGTGCTTAGATAGTACTTTCAGGCATGCTGAACAACGTGGACTGGTCCATTTGGCTGAGAAGTGAAGCATGCACTTGTGACGGCCGTTCAAAATTTGATAACTCGTTACTTTTTAACCTAAGTAATGACGCGTTACTGTGAAGTAATTGAGCTATGTGGCTGCTCGGTAGGTTGAACCGGTTGGGCATGCCGTTCCGTTAGTTTTGTACGTGTTCCTCTTGACGTTACCGATGATTGTTACGCTGTACAGCGCGGGTATTTTGACCCGGTGTCTGCTGACTGGCTCGGTGGGTGACATGTTACTTTGTCTTGGCTTGGCAGGTGAGCTGAAGTGAAATACGGGCACGGTTTGTAATTAACTGCGTGTGTCGCATTTGTGCCAGTGACTTTGGTGAGGAGAATGTATGGATTTGTTGATCCACTGAAGAATAGAACCTTTGTTGGGACGTTGTGTTGGTAACTCGTTAGTGACCCGTTAGTGACGCCGTCGGGAATGGTTATTTCGGATACGGTGGCTGCTGTGTTATGTATGCAAATTCAGCAGTCGTCACATGTGTTGTTTTGGGCTGTCTATTTTCCCTTTCTTGTCAGTGTTTGCTTGGTGTTTGGTGTTTTAGCGACTTGCTCAATATTTATTGGGACGGTTTGTCACTTCGACTGCACAGTTTATCAGAAGTCGACTTCATTTCCCCGCAATTCTCACAATGGAGGAAGAAGGGGCTGCCGCAGAGGTGAACGTTGGTGAAATGTGTGTGTTTGACGTTGGTGAAGTGCGCCTAACGTTGCTGTAGGTGCAAGCCGGTCCGCCCGAAACCGCCACTCTGCCGGAGAAAGGAGGAGTGCAGGAAGGAGCGACGGTTCGACCCTTACTGTGCCAACCATATAACACGTTACTGCGGTTGTGTATGCGCGTGCCTGTTTGCGCTGATAGGGAAGTCCCGTGTCGACGGCCTCTCGGTCGAGCTTTGCCGATGCATCGCCCGGCTTCTACATCAAGGTGTTGGTGGAGTCCGACGCGTTGAAGGAGACGACGAAGGTTGGTTGGGTGTGCCTCGGTCAAGCGGGGTGCTGGTAACGCGTTACGATCACAATCGTTACCAATTACTCGCAGCTGCTCGACGAGCGTGCCAACCAGTGCTACGACGACCGCGAGTACTTCGAGGGCCAGCTCATCAGCATCGCCGACCCAACCACAGCCCTCTATGAGAAGTACAGTGCCGACGGTACCCTGCTGGAGACGTGGAGAGGTGCTGGGGGGCATTTCACCACGATGTTTGATCGCGAAGAAGACGGGTTCGTCTACGGCAAGTTCCGAGGAGGCGGAATCGACAAGGCGACGTTCCGCAGAGTATGTCAGCAGACATGCGGACGAAGTGCTGCGTTGGCACATCGGGAGGGGTAACATGTTAGCTTTACTTCAGATCCCCTTCCCGCCCCAGTGGGTCCGCCCATACGAGCAGCCCGTCTTCAATGACAACAAGGGTCAGCGTCAGGGTGGCTCGCCAATGGGTTGGTTCTTACATTATTTTGTTTGGCAATACAGAGAGAGGTGCTTCCCTATTGGGGACCATCATTTTTAGTCCTGCGCAAGCGCGTCTGCGGTGCGACAAAGGCTAACGTGTTACGGCACGTAACTGCGGCCGAGCTGACCGACGGGATTCTCGAGGTCATGGACGGTCAGTCCAAGGTCGACGCCAGACTGGTCTACAACGACAACGTCTACCCCGACATCCTCGTCTCGTTTGGATCCCCGGAGAGAGACGGAGTGAAGCAGGGCTGGATCCAGAGAGGCGACGTGCGCGGTTTCCGTGGACCCAGGTGCGCTTTGCCTGGTAACATGTTACTATATGATGTTAACGATCTTGGTATCAAAGAGACAGATGACACGACATTTAGAAAGACTCCTCGCCTGACTCGCACCAAGTCCCCTCGTCGTCCGTCGTCGTCACGTGCCCGCAAGGCGCTCGAGCTCGAGTATGGTGTTTTTCATGTTGTATGTCTCCTCGCATTCAGTCTGTTGCATTCAATTCGTTTAGTGGTACCAGCGACTCTCTGCCCGAACAACAGCCCGAAGCCGAACAACACGAAGGTTCCCCGCTCAGCAACCTCCCAGGCGAAGACGGCGGCACGCCTGCCCACCACTCGACCGACGGAAAGCGGTATGGGGCCCTGTGCGTACTAACGTGTTACTCTTGTGCATTGTAGTGTTTTTGATCGCAGCGCTTCCGGTGAGTCCCAGAACACCCACAGCAGCGACAGCGGTCTCGACACTCCTGAAAAGGCGGACAAAATTCTGGCCATGGAGAACCGCATCATGCTCGAGATGGGTAAAATGAAGGACGAGCTGCGGGGGGACTTCAAGGCGGAGCGAGAAGTCAACGCGCGTTTCAGGGGCCGAGTGACTGGTTCGTTGCTTAGCGACCACCCTTTTCCGTTGGGCAGCCCCATTGTTCACTGTCAGCTGATCTACAGACACGCTGGAACTGATTCGCGATACCGTTCCTGCCACGGGTGGTGGGTCGAGCAGTTCCTCGCCGCGAGACGGGGGCAAGAATTCGTGAGTATGTTATTTTGTAGTAACGTGTTATTCTTGAACTTTCGCCACCCTTTAAGGGTGGCGCCGATCGGTGTGGTGCGGGCCTGCCCCAGTCCCCATGGCGCCGCGTCGCGCAGCACCGTGCTCTGCCCTCGCTACCGTAAGCGCCACCGCTCATTCGGAGACGCTCCCAACGCGGGAGTCACTGCCACGTTCGAAGAGCACGTCACCTCGCCGCCGGCTGCTCCGAAGAACAAACGGTTCGTCCTTCCTTGCAGCCGTACCTTTGTACTCTTTGAGGTTAACACGTTATCCCGCTTTAGCGGAAGGCCGGCCGCCGGAACGCCTTCCCACAGCCACGTCTCCATGGCCGAGGTGGGACATGTGTTCGTGCGCGCCAGGAGACTGCACAAGGAGCTGGAGGAGACGAAGGAGCGTCTAGAAGTGGCGGAGAGCATTGAGCGGCAGTTCCACAGCGCCAACTCCAAGATCGCTCGAATGCAGCGCATCGTCGACCAGCTTTACGGCAGGTGTGCAGCTCCACTTTCAATGCAGCAACGCCTTGGATACGCAGACCGCTTCTTACAGCCTCACGCAGTACTTGACGCTGGCGACGGTTGTTGACGAGGAGACGAAGGACTCCTACACCATCGAAGGAGTGATACCCCCTGTGGTATAACATGTTACTCGCAATTCAGCAATGTTTTTTACGGACATGATGCCCCATGTCCTACAGCATGGGTCATGTTTAGGTGAACTCGGATGCAGGTT
The DNA here is from genome assembly GCA_030248115.1 of Linhomoeus sp. GSCO2_2. Lineage (NCBI taxonomy): Eukaryota > Metazoa > Nematoda > Chromadorea > Monhysterida > Linhomoeidae > Linhomoeus > Linhomoeus sp. GSCO2_2. The sequence goes on along the minus strand of JASAMZ010013173.1, from coordinate 19,972 downwards.
CCCCCGAGCTCGACGAGGACGACTTCATTCTCATGACAGACGGTGTCTCTCTGCCGCGCTTTGTCTACGCGGACTTTCTCGATCTTCTGCAGCAGGTGGAGGGTGCCGAGTTTGGGTCCAACTACACCATCTCTGTCAACGGGGGCCCCACATACGGTTGTGGAGACGGCGTGAAGGTGCCACGATGCATACTGCTGTACTACAGTAGTTGTGCGGTGCATTGTGAGAAGTAACATGTTACTTTGGGGTAATGCAATAGTTCGCTTCTACAGGACTTCCGCCTGACTTCCGTCTGGCGACCCCGGGACGGTCCTCCCCCCCTCGAGGAGTGTTCCTCGGCTGAGGCTGTTGACATCGTCGGTGCCAACGAAGTGGCGCAGCTCGACGAGCCGTCTGTTCGTGACTTCGACAGCTGCAACCGAGAGGGCTCCTTCGACTCAACTTCCGGGAGTGCCGCGCCTCCCCACGACGCGTTCGAAGAGCCACAGACCGTTGTAGAGGTGGTAACGCGTTATAGATCTGTATACCTGGTATTCCGCCTCTTCTTACGTCTGGCTTTCGACTTTGGCAGGCCCGCCCGCGCAATAGCCAGTTTGCCGCCAGTCGCAACTTGGACGACCACGACTACGCCACCGACGCGTTCGCGTTCACCGAGGACTACGCCGACACTGGGTCCCTGCGCAGAGCCGAGCCTTTGCTAGAGCGCCGCATTCTCGCCTGCGCCACCCAAGTGGTTGCCAAAGCCGCTGAGAAGACGTTCGAGCGTGAGGAGGGTGACAGCATGCAGGGCTTCTTCAACCGACAGCAGGCTGCCCTGGTAATACCACTATTATTAATTGACATTGTGGTAACTCGTTACTCACCAGTGCCGCGCAATTCATTGTCAGGCGGCTGCCGACGAGAACGCGGCGGTCAAGGCCTGTGCCTACCGCTTCGACTTGTGTGGCAACATCGTGGGTGCCGCCTCTCCACCCCACCCCAACAGGCCCGACGTGTGTTGACAGAAGCTGGCTTGTGGTGTTCTTCGGTTGTCAATTTTGCTATGTCGCTTCACTCTCAGTACCGCCTTGTGGAGGTCTCCACAGTCGTCAGTGAAGGGGGTCTCACGCTGCAGCGGTTCTTCTACTTCGACAGAGCTTGCCCCAACGTGGTGGTTGCCAAGTTTACGCAGGTTGTTGCCTCATTTATTCCCTGTATCTGTCCCTTGTATGGTACTAACACGTTACCCTTTAGGTTTCCGCCGTGCCAGGCAGGAAGATCAAGGCAGCCTTCAAGGAGCCAGTTCTGCGACGCGCCGCTACGTTTTACCGCTCTCTCCACCCTGTGCAGGTTCCCATTGTGAACGAGGCGAAGGTCTACGGCGCCGCGGAGTACGAGCAGCGGGTCAGTGATACAGTAACACGTTATACAAGCTGCTACATCATTCTTGAAGTCTACCGGTCGACTTCAGCGTATCGCGTTCGCCCAACTGAAGGCGCTCATCGCGGCATACTGCGACAAGCTTCTGGGGATCGCCGTCTGTGAGGACTACGGCTGCCTCTTGTTGGCGCCCGGCCAGATGGAGCGCAAGTCGGACCGTAAGTGGGGTTCATTTGTTGTTCTGCAAGCCTCATCCGTTCCATCCATTCATCTTCATCCGCCTCATCTCATCCAGTTCCGTCAACTTCAGGTAACCGCATCTCCGCCACCTACCGATTGAAGGACATCAAGGCCACCTCCAGTCTCTCCATGTTCATTTCGCAGCTCACCGTCCCCTTTCTCTTCAAGCAGATCCTCAACAAGGCGGCGCTTCACCTCGACCTCAACAAGCAGAAGGGCTTCAACACAGTGCGTAAACCCCCCCCCCCCCCCCCCCTCCCGCCTCTGCTTTGCAGACAGTTCGCGTGCGGTTAACTCGTTACTCTTCTAAACTCCAGCTCGACAAGTGTAACGCCGTCAACTACTGGGTGTTGTCGCTGCGCGACAGACTGCGCATGAAGCAGAAGCGCCACCAGTTGCGCCTCATCAACCTGGGCTTCCCCCACCACGACTTTCAAGACCCTCCGAAGAAGAATGCCGCCGAAGACGTCCTGGCCGACTAGTGTGTTTTCCTCTAACCCCTTCCCCTGAACGTGGCCACCGCTTTTTCTTTTGTTTCGCTTCTGCGATTACAATGTCCCACTTTCGCTCCTTTGGCTCTTCTTTTTACGCCCACGCGCCCACGCTTCCCCTCTCCACGTAGTATGTCTGTTCGGTTGGGTAACGTGTTAGTCGCGCTTCTGCAATTCCGGTACGCCTGTGTTTGCACCTCTGTTATGGTAATTTCACTTGCTTTTATATCGTGGTCGTTCGCTCCATCTGTCACAAAAGTGCTTTCGATACGCCTCCCTGCATGTCGGTCGCTTTTCTATTTTCCGCCTTTACCCTTTCGCTTCGCTCAGTCGCACACCTTTACGTTGCTCGTCGCGCAGTCGTGCCGTATTTCTTGTAGCTTGCACCGCTGTTTTGGCTCGGAGTAAAGGGGCCCGTAGAAGCACGCTTCGATACTCGAGTGAGCTAGTGCCTCGCATTGCTGCGTCGCTGCACTTTCGGAAAAGTAACCCGTTACTCCGTGTGCATTCAACAGTTCTGTCACAGGCTTTCAACGTTCCCTCCCCGTCTGCCCGACTTTTGATTTTTCTTTTGCATTCATCGCCTTGCCAGCTGTCTGCGCTTCATCGATGTCGCTGTTGGACGGGTCGGCCCCCGTGGAGGAGGAGGTGGAGGCTGACGCCCCTCCCGCAGAGGACGACACCGACGGCGGCTCGGCTCCAGAGGAGGAAAGCACGGACGACGACGACGACGCTGCACAGGAGCAGGACGGCGACGACGTCGTCAAGGTCCGACGAAGCACCCTGAAGCGGCTGAAACGCTCGTTGGACTGTGCGTTTCCGCTCGAGACGTTTCACAGATTGCTAACTCGTTACTGGTTTTCATCTATTTGTGCAGTCTGCGTCGCCGGTTTGGTCTCCTTGGGTGTCAACAAGCGCAACATCTCCGACCCCAAGAAGCTGAGAGAGGACGTGCGCAGCAACCTCTTCTGCCCAGAGAATGTTGACGGCAAGCGCCTGAGTGGGACCGCCGATGTCCACTAATGATTGTTCACCTGGTAACGTGTTACCTTCAGATTGGACGACTCCCTCGGTGCAGGTGGACTTTAAAGACGAGGAGCTGAACTTTCCCGACGAGTGGCCCGACGACATGATCAATCCCGATGACCCCAAGTTCGACACTCTCGGCCTCCTTGATAAGATCGTCATTCAAAGTTCGTTACGCCCCATAGTGTCGCTGGCCGCCCGCAAACGAAACGTCTCTGTTCTGCAGACGGCTGCGTCGCTTTCTCCTACCCTCTTCGCACCGCGTTCAAGCTGACCGTCAGCTTCTACGGGGCGGCGCTGCTGCTGGCCAAGTACCCTGACGGCAACGATGAGAAAACGGACCCTCGTCAGTTCGAGTACTTGAAGACGCGCATGAAGGGGGGCTTTTGCCACACGTTGTACGCCTTCCAGAAGGCCTTCAAGGCGCGGGGTACACCGTGCACGGATGTCGGTGAGCAGACGCAAAGTTACGTTCGCACACCGGGTAACTCGTTACCTTACGGGTCTCTGTTGCAGCGTTCCAGCGAACCGTCCTGTGGAAGCCCACTAAGGGGGGGAAGAAGCAGCGTCATCAGTTGGCCCTCGAGGACATCATCGATTCTCAGCCGCCGCTGCTACGCGCCATCCTGACTACGGCGGCCGAGGACTGCGGATTCTTCGACGACAAGCGCCTCACCGAGGTGGGGGTGGGGAGGCGGTAACATGTTAGTGCATGTATGCTAAAGGCGCTGAGGCAGAACGTGTGCAGGCAGAACGTGTGGTTCTAGGGTGAACGGGAGGACATTCTGAAGGCCGTCCTGGAGGCGTCACGCAGCGCTGTCACCCAGCGGCAGTTCAAGGCCCGCCGGAACGTCCAGAAGAAGAAGGGGCGGGGGGAACTAGGCGGGTCGTCCAAGGCGCCGCCTCCACCGTCCAAGGCGAGTAAGAAGAAGAAGAACTTGCCAACGAAGGCGCCCCCCCCGAAAGCGACCACCGAGAAAGCGGCCACCACCACCAAGCGCAACGCGCCCGCGGCGAGTCGCGCAGAGCCGCCGACCGAGGGTACGTGAGTCCGTGGGTACTTGTCGTTTGATAACACGTTACCCCATGTGCAACCGCTCCAGACCTGCCTCCCAAACGTCCCCGTCGGACCCAAGCCTACATTGACGACGACGAATCCGCTGACGAAAGCGGCCAGCTTGCTCAGTTGGGCCAGCTGCCCGGCAAGAAGGCGCCCCCTGGGAAGAAGGACCCGAAGAAGAAGGACGGCAAGGAGAAGAAGACCGGTCAGAGAGGGAACGGCCGGAGAGGTTGGCATGGCACTCGTCCGACGTCGTCTGTGACGTATTTCGGCAATGGCAAATGCGTTATTGTCAGACGACGTCAATAAGAGGACTCTGAAAGACCGAGTCGCTCAAGCGAGCCGTGACGCTGACATGACTGTGCAGCTGCAGCTGCTGGAGAACCGGCGCAAGCGAAGTGAGAAGCGCCGGAAGCGCTTGGCAGACGGAGACGCTCGAGAGGCAGGGGTATCGTTCGTAGTAACGAGTTACTGAAGTCAACGTCGCAGGTGTTGTTCATCGTTTAGGCTACCGCGCAAGTCACAGTCGGCGGCCCAGTGGACTTGAACCAGTCCATCGGCGCGTCGTTGACGGGGATCCCCTACAGCCAACTGTTCGTCGCGGACGGCTCCATGAGTGGGACGCAAATGCGCGGTGTGGCGTTGTAACGCGTTACCACTCCCGCCCCACCGCTCGTCGTGGTGGCTACGTTTCGTTGTCGTCTTCAGCCCTTGCCGAGGACGTTGGGGGGGGGGCCCTCTCTGCCGGCGGCCAATACCGCCCCGCCAGCCACCGTGGAGGGCGAGGACCTCATGACCAAGCTGCTGCAGGCCGAGCTCCAGCGCAGTGAACCGGTGGGACCCGACGAGGAGGCTGGCGCAGAAGCCGCTGTCCCACCCGCAGCGGCGGAGGAGGTGGTGGAGGCGGACGCGGTCGACGAGGACGCAGACGCGGAGGCGGAGAGATCGGTGTTGCAGTAACACGTTACCGCCGTGTGCTATTCACGAGTGCGACAAACGAACGATCGGTACGTCACGACTTCAGGACCGCGACATGTTCGAAGGCGACGGCGACGGTGACGGCGACGGTGGCGGCGGCGGCGAGCAAACTGGAGACGTTCCCACGTCGGCCCGGGACGAGCGCAAGGAAGCCGACGACTCCGTCGTCCTGCAGACGCAGACGCAGCTTGGGGAGTCGGAGATCTGTGGGTGGCGGCTGGGCGGGTGGGTGACACACCCAAAGAAGTAACGTTTTGCCCTGCCTGCAGATGCGACCGACCACGACTACTCCACCGCTGCTGGGCAGAGTGGAACGGCGGATTACCCGCTCGTGTCCACGTTCGTGGACATGTGTGCGAAGGAGGAGGGCGTCGAGAGACAGGGAGACGCGCAGCCCCTGCCTTTCATCAAAGATCTGGACTTTCAAGCTGCGGATGTCACGGTGGATAACGCGTCACTCACACTGCGAGCGAAGGTAACTGTGCGCATCCCATCCTGCTATTTAGAACATGGACGACGACGAGAAACACCTACTGTGCCGCTTCGTCATTCACGCCGCCGCGCAAAACATCGACCAGCTGTCCGCCACCCTGGACGCTTTCTCGGCGCAGGAGACGCTGCAAGTGGAGCTGGTAAGGCGAGTGCAAAAGTGACGTGTTACTCGTGCGATTTGACACGCGATGCCGTGACTAATTAGTTGAAGACGTAGTGGCTTCTTTCAGTTGTACGAAGCGTGGCACAAGCGGCACTCCTACAGCTTCACCGGCTTCCCGTTCGAAAGAGATGGTGACGGCCCACTGGTTGCCAAGATGGTCAGTGTCGTTGACTTGCCCGTCCACTTAACCGGTTACTGTACGTCGCGTTCAATTCAGGACTGCTGCGTGGACGAGAAAGAAGACACCTGAAGAACTGTTTTGTCGCCTGTTTTGTCTTCGGCCTTCCTTTTCCATCCCTTTTGTGCCGCTTTGTGGTCGCTTCCTTTTCGATACCGTTCGTGACACGTCCCTCTTCCCCACTTTGTGTTCGCCGTCGCTTCTTGACTTTCGCTTCCGGTTACGACGTATCAGCCGTTGAGACGATATGAATGTTTGTTGGTAACGTGTTAGTAAAGGTAACGCGTCTGTCAGACTGCACGGACCTGTGGTATCATTCCACCAGTTTTTCTGCGGAGGTAGCGTTGCTCGAAAAGTTTTCGTCTAGCCGTCCTACTTGCGTCTAGACAAAGAGTCATGGGCAGGCCTGCCAGGCGAAAGAAGGGGCTAGGTAGCAACCCTGTCCCAGAGGGTACTGGAGAGTCGCCTGAGCCGAGCGATGACGAGCTAGGTGAAGAAGAAGGCGGTGACGTGGCGGAAGACGACAACTACGACGAGGAAGGTGGAGACGCGAAGGCTGAGACCCCACGAGGGAAGAAAAGGAAAGCCGGTGAGAATGTCTGTGTGGACTACGTTAAGTAACATGTTACTCTGCGTACTAAAGTTACTTCCGTCCAGGTAAGTCGCCCCCGCCCACCACTGTCTCCATGGACGCTGAAGGGCGAGACGGGCAACAGGGAATACACCCCGCGCTTCAAGAAGGTCCGAGGAAGGTGGCCTGACGCCAAGATTCGGAACGACGCGAAGGTGGAAGGATTCGAGTCACTTGAAAACTTCAAGTGGACCAACATGCCTCCCGAGTCCCAGTCCGAGGGGCTTCCTCCACTGAAGAGCGACATCCCCCCTGGGCCCACCATTCCGCGCAAACAGTTGAAGAAGTGGACCCCGCTGCGTCTGTTCATGCGTGGCATGGGCAAAGTGCTCAGCCGTTGGCTGAGATGCACCAACAGCAATGGGCACAGGCGAAACCCCAGCTGGAAGGTCATAACCAAGAAGGAAATGGCCCGATACATAGCCATCAAACTGTGGATGCATCTGGTGAGGCTGCCCAAGAAGGTGGAGTACTGGTACCACGAGTATTGGAAGGTAAGCGTCCGGTAACGTGTTACTTCACTGCTCGTGAACCCATAACGTCAACAGGCAATTGCAGCAGCCATTCGTGAGGAACCTCATGACCCGGGAAAGGTTCGACGAAATTCTGGCCATGTCCCGCCTCTACGAGCCGGCGGAGTGTCGCAAGTTGGGCCTGTCTGTCAAAGGCAGCCGCAACTACAACTGCAACTACAAAGTCATCCAAGCTGCGAAGCTGTTCGCCATGGACGCCCAAGAGATCTGGTCCCCCGAGCAGGAGGTCGTAATCGACGAGTGCCACATGCTCTTCAAAGTGAGATTCCCAAAGGCGCAGCGGAACAACCACGGCATATCTCTATCTCTAGTAACGTGTTACCTTCGACAGGGGAAGTACCGCTACATCACCACTCTGCCGGAGAAGCCGAAGGCGAAGGGACTCCATCTCTATTGCCTCTGCAACCGCAACGGCTATCTCTTCAACATGCTGCTCCATGGCTCCCGCCGCTATCGAACCCACGACAAGGGAAGAGTGAATTCCATCGTCTGGGAGTTGCTGGAACAGAAGGAGCTGGGCAACAAGGGGAAAAGCTTCTTGGACAAAGGCCACTTGGTGGGTGTGTGCTGTAAGCCGCTTTACTAAACGCAGGTAACTGGTTACTTGCAGCTCGTGGTTGACAACTACTACACCGCGGTCGACCTGTTCGCAGCGCTGAGAAAGCGGGGCACGTTCGCGCTTGGAACGGCGAGGGCCAACCGGGCTTGGCTACCCAAGCCCCTTGTGGGCAAGGAGTCGGCCAAGGTTGGGTAACTTGTGTAAGACAGTAGTGTGGATATGTCACAATGGAGGACATGTTCCTTCGCGTCACAGGGGGTCAGGCTGAAGAAGGGAGAGTATGTGAAATGCTACTCCAAGGACGGCACAATGATGTTCATGAACTGGAGAGACCTCAACAACGTCTTGCTGCTGACCACGCTGCCCTTCAAGACGGACACGGTTAGACATCGACGGTTGTAGTACGATGGTAACGAGTTACCCTACACGGAAAATGTCTGGCAGGCTCCAACAGTCGTGCGGAAGGTGAAGAGAATCAACAAAAAGGACCTGGACGCCCCGCGAAAGCTCCACACGATTGTTCTACCACGACCCACGGCTGTGGCGCTCTACGTCCACCTGATGCGAGGAGTCGACATAATGTCGGGTTCTTTGTACCTCTTTTTCCAACTGTGCAGTAACGCGTTACCCGTTGCAGGGACTCGCTCATTTCGTCGCAGTTTCGCCAAGGTCACCACATGAGCTGGACCAGTCGCTTCTTCGAGGCGATCCTGTGCTTCGGCTGCAGCAACGCACTGCAGCTCCACCGCTGGGCGCGCGAGCAGGTGCCTGGGAAGACGGTGATGACGGGCATGGAACGCTTTAAAGAGAGCCTGTGCCACGAGTTGGCGGCGTTCGGCAAGGTAAAACAGGTTACGAAGTGTTGGTAACGTGTTAACCCTGCCAACACTGCACTTCACTCCATAGGAAGACGACACCACCCCCACCGTCCCCGAGGAAAGCCCACCCCCGACGAAGAAAGGGTCAGCGGCCGAGGAGGCGGCCACAGACCCCAGGTTCGACCGGTCGCTGGACCACTTCCCAGACCACACCTCCACAGTCCTTGGGGCCAAGCGGCTCGACTGCCCATTCCACCCCCACACGTCCAGTGGCCGAGTGAGGTCGTCGTGGGCATGCCCCACATGCAAGGTCGCGCTCTGTCTGCCAGAGTGCTACCGCCGCTGGCACACGGAGCAAGAGTGCGAGTCAGGCAAGCAGCCAGAAGTGGGAATCAAAGGGAATAAAAGGAAGCGATGAGTAGCGATGCTGGAAATGCGCAGTTTTTTGTGTGGTTTTTCGTGCCTTTTCTTTCTTTTGAATGTGTTTTGGTTGGGACTCCAAACCTCTCGTCGTCGCCGTGGTAGGTAGTAACGCGTTACTCAACATTCTTATTTTCGCCCACCCCCGCGCTACCGTCGAAGTAGAAGAGAACGTGCCACCTGTACACACGTCTACAGCCCCGCCAACAAGCACGCGCCAATTGAGTGTGTAGTGTAAGCGAATCGGACGACACGAAGGAAACGGGCGTTTGTGCGGTACGCGCTATGAAGGAACGAATACGTACGACCGACGAATTGCACCAAATGAGATGTGAAGGCGAAGCAAAGGAAGGCGGAGAAAAGCAAAGAAAAAGGCGGAATTCAATAAATAACAAAACGCGAGAAATGCAAGAATTGCACGCACATTGGGGGGGTGGGGGCTAACGCGTTACTACTACGTCATCTCGTCGAATCGCACGGCGGGGGGACCCATAGGCTGCGGGCTATGGGCATCGAGGGGAGGCGGGAGGGGACCCATAGGCTGCGGGCTATGGGCATCGAGGGGCGGGGAGACGCAAGGGCACGGGCAATGGGGAGACGACGTACTCGACTCAGGGGTCGAACTCCACGCGGCAAATGGGGCATGTGGGCTTCGCCGGAGCCTGGGCCGCCGCCCACTTGGCCACACAGTCGGCGTGGTACGCGTGGCAGCAGTAGAGGAAGCGGGTGGTCGTCGCGGCCAAGTCCATCTCCTCGAAGCACACCCTGCACTTCTTGGCCTCGTCCGCAGCCCCGGTGCGCCTGTCGAGCTCCTCTTGGTTGCGCCGCTCGATCTCCAGACGGCGCTTCTCGGCCTCCGCCCTCTCTCTAGCGGCCTTCTCTCTCTCCTCAACACGACGCAGCATGGCTCGATGCTCGCGCGCGATCCTCTCGTTTTCGGCCTTGTAGAGGGAGAAGTAGTAGTTCTGCTGGGCGCGCACCGCCGTCTCCCGGCGAATGTTGGCTTGGATGAGGCGCGCATCTTCTGGAATTGTGAATTGTGCAGCAGACCTTGAACCGGTAATGCGTTAACCACACCAAACACATCTCTACCCGTCATGCAGTCCCTCATGAAGCCCGGCAGGACGTCGACGTGTGGCCCCTCAGCGCACTGCTCGTGAAGCTTGGCGCGGAAGATCTCGCGAAGAGCGGTGTTGGCCTCCGCTACAAGAAAAGGACGGTGGGAGTACTGAGGGCACTGTTAAAGAGTATAACGAGTTACTAACGAAACCTTCCAAGGTGGCGAGGTCACCGTCGTCCAGAAAGTTGCCGAACTTCCAGTGACGCTGCTTCTCCAACTTGGCCTTGAGGATTTCGTCGTCGGCCTCCTGCATAGGCCGACAGCGCAGCAGAGCCAGCGCCTCAGCGCTGCGCGCATAGGTAACTCGTTACTCATCAGTAACAACGCGACAAATCGCACTACAGTTTCCGACTACGCCTCACAATGGTGGCGCCACTTCCTTCCTGATGAGCTCCGAAAAAAAATTCCAGAAGTAGAGCGGCCGCTCCTGCTTGCTCCGGACGAAAAGCGACGTTTTCGCCCACTCCTCCGCGGTGGCGATGCACCTTTCTTCGTAGGCCAGCCTCTCCCTTCGGGTCATGGGAGGGCAACTCGCCCCGGCGACGTCTTGGTGTGGTGGCGGCGCGCTAGCTGCCATGGTGGCGGCACAGCAAAGGGGAGTCGTCTTTGTGGCAAAGCAGGAGAGTTGGGAGGGAGAGAGCACCAGGAGAATGAGAAAAGGAATGCTAATGAGGCACGTTACCCTTTCAAAATGCAGCGAGCACACCAAACAGTAAAGCACGCCTCACACGGTGCGAGTTTGTAAGTTACACACCGAAGAATAAAGCACGCATCGCGTCCGTTACGGTAACCAGTTATTTCAAATCACACCACTCGTCACTTGAACTTCTGTGCCGTACACGTGTCAACTGCATTACCTTCCTTCAGACGACTGTAAATGAAGGTACAACCTGCCGCCCTCCGCTTAAAATGACCTCGACATGCTTTCTGCAGCACAATTCTGGTGTGTGTGCTTGTGAGTCATGGACGACACGGACATCTCCAGACAGGATGCTGCTGACGACGGAAGGTTTGACTACTCACTGACGGCTCGTCCACGCTGCCCGAGCCACAGTAACCCGTTACCCTTCCAGACACGCCAGCCAACACGGAGATGGGGGGCTGCCAATTCGTCTACAGCTGACCGTCGCCATTCTGGTCGTGTGCAGTTCTCTCTGCACCATCTTGGGCATCAGCATGTACGACATCGTCAAGTTCCTGCTGAAGCTCGAGTGACCAAGTTGGCAAGCAGACTCCTAGGAAGACGACGACGAAGTCTACATTTGACATGGTAATACGCGTGTGGATCAGTGATGTAGAACGCTCATGATGATGATGGGGGGTTTCAATTCGAACGATGGCGTAACACGTTACCATCTGCAACCAGCACATTAGCTGCACGACGGGTACTTTGCATGAACGGTTTGATGTCCATTCTACTACACTGGAGTAGGCGAACATGCTCAGCGCAGAAGAGACCGTCCAACTCGTCTGTAGCTCGAGATCGGAGTTCGGAGTAACGCGTTAATCCACAAATTTGACAAATACTTAATTCACTCGAATTCTGTTGCCTGGACAGCGCCGTTCGCACCATATTTCTACCAATCTTGGGGCGGCGAACACGCACAGCGCAAAAAGAGAGCTCCAAGTATTACGTAGCGCAAAATAGTAGTGCGTAGTAACTCGTTATCAGGCCCCAAATGTTCTCTCCGAAATGTTCTTTGGCAGTAGAGAACGTGGCCAAATCTGGCCATTCTCTCACCAAAGGGATAATAACGTGTTGAGTGTGCAAACGTCCTTAGAAGCTTGCCTTACCGCGACAGCAAGAATTTAACTAACAGTGTGCATTCTACGCATTCAATCGCACACGCTAGAAGAGGAGAGGAGGCGCAACTTGAATTGGCGCCGATTTGGGCGCATATCGCCGTTTGAAATTCTGCGCTAAGAAGAGGGAATTCTCTCCGCAATGGCCTCCTCGAGCTGGAGCGCGATGGACGCGACTCGCTGTCGCCCTCGAATTTGGACGATTCTGAGCTGCTGGACCCCACCCTCTACTTCGAGAGAGGGCGCATTCAGCAGCTGAAGGATGAGCGCATCCACATTCAGAAGAAGACCTTCACCAAGTGGTGCAACAGCTTCCTCTCCCGGGTGAGCGTGACTTTGAGTTGTCGATAGCAAGCGTATCCTGCTCGGTAATGTTGAATCGTTATTCGACAGTCGCTCTATTTGGCCTGTGAAACGTCTGCGTTGTTGTGCTAACCACCCAACCAACTGTGACGTGGAATTCGTTGCTCTCGGCAGAAGAATGTTTCGACAGTCCTTGAGCAAGTGTGGGAAGGATGTGCAGAACGTTCCAGGTTTCTTGAGTCTCGTGGGAGTAATGTGTCTCTATACCACAAGTTGTGCCTTTATACCACGAATGATGGGGTGGTACAACTGCCAACTGGATCGGATTGAGGCAACAAGGCTTGTGTTGTTCTACAGATCAAACTATGTCCTCTGACATTCTGTGGCGTGCAGTGCTGTCATCACAGCAGTACCAGTGATGCTATCCACTTGCAGGCGCGTCTGGAGATCGGCGACCTCTTCGTGGACGTCGGGGACGGCATTCTGCTGATGAAGCTGCTGGAGATCATCTCTGGAGACAAGCTGGGAAGGCCCAACAGGGGAAGGATGCGCGTTCAGAAGATCGAGAACCTCAATCGAGTATTGGACTACCTGAAGTTCAAGAGGATTCAGGTGCGTTGTGACTTGGTTTCTGGAGCTGGACGATAGCACAGAGAAGAGACTGGATTGCCAGTAGCTTTTGGTTGGAGCTCTAGGTGGAAGATTGGAACATTCGTCTTCATTGTATGTAGTCTGGGCTTTGTAACTGACGACATGGGCACTCAGTATGTTCCAATGACTGCATAGCAGCATGCTGGTGGAGTTTGGTAGCACACTCTTTGCGTCTCCAACGCTGTGACTTCTCCTTCTCCCTCCCAATTGAAATATCCTCTTGAGGACATCCAGGTGAGTCGACCCGGAGCAAGAGGGTCACCTCACCTGGGTGAGGTCATTTTTCAAATGGAGGCGATCGGGTGAGGTCATCTCCAGGTGAGGTGATTTTCGTCCCGCGACGACTTTTGTGATGATAATGATGTGGTGACAACTGTGTATAGGTTTTTGTGCGCTGTATGGGTTGCGAATAGTAGAGACGTGAATGGAAAAATAGTTTTCTGCATGAAAATACGGTGCACGGGTGCTTGCAGGCTTGTTCAACCAGTTTCGCAAGGTTAGGGTAATTTGATAATGATGTGGTAACAAAGGTGTAGTGCTGTTTGTGTGCTGTTTGGGTCACAACTAGTACAAATATGCATGGATAAACCGTTTTCTGAAGAAAAATACGGTGCAGTACTACTTGCATCATCGGTGGGCTGGTTCGGGTAGTGCAGCACAACGGCAGAAACCAGTTTGGGCAAACTTCTCGTTGTAATAAGTATCCATCCTACAAAGCCAGATGAATGAAGAAAATGGTTCGGTGCAGTACTACTTGCATCGTCGGCCGACCAGTTCGGCTAGTGCAGCACAAGGGAAGAAGTCAGTTTGGGCAAACTCGTCATTGTGATAAGTATTCCTCCTACAGAGACCACAACTGCAGCGATAGTATCTTCAACACAGCACGGCACATTACAACTGAAAGTTTAGTGGATATTCGTCATATTTGTGTTAAAGTGTTAAACTTGAGAGCATTGAGCAGGTTTTTAACCACAATGCTGGATTTTGTTGTGATAGTCATGACGACTGTTTCTATGTGGCTTGGGCAAACCATTTGGTCGATCAACTGGTGTCTACTGCAAAGTTACTTAGTGAAGATGAACATGAATGGACTAGGTTATGGTCGACATCGCAAAGTGACACATCTTATGGTGGCATGCTTACTTCAAGTGGGTGGTTTGGGCAAACCACCCATCCCCAACCCAACGGCCCTCTTCAGGCTACCACGGGTAAATTTGGTTCAGGCAAGCCACTTATTGCCACTTCCCCTACCCAAGGGCCCTCTTCACACTACCGGGTTTTTCCGTATAGAAGTCCCTCTCCATGCCCAACAATAGGCGTCGACATGGCAGTGGAAGAGGGGACTTCTATACAGAAGAACCCGGTACTGTTGGCAAATGCGGTTTGGGCAAACCATTCGTTCTTCTTGTTATGATGTCTGCTCAATTAGCAAGATGTTTGCTGTGACAAGTAAGGTCCATTTGCTTTGTGGAAAGAAGTGATGATTCATCAACAGAAGGGCAACCACAAAACATGGTGGAGAACTCTTGCGCAGATTGCAGAAATCACTTACTACAAGCAACAGTAGTCTCGTGACACAATGGAGAAGTTTGCCCAAATGTTGCTTACTAGTGCCAACACTACAGTTGCATCTTGTCTTTGTGGTACATTTTGAAGCACAGCGCTCGCTGGACAAAGATGAAATCTGCACTTTTGGCACTCCTTTGTGGTAGTGTGTCTCATCACTTTTCCTACTACTGGATGCTTGTTGGCACATAATTTTTTGCCATGACACTCTCACTTGGGTGGCTTCACATGACCAGTGGCCTTTCCTTGCCAGACACAGCAGTTGGGGGCACTGCATTTGTGTAGCAAATTTGGGTTTCTGTGCATTCTACAACTAGCTTAGAGACCACACTGCTGAAATTCGTTGTCATAACTATACAGACTCTACACATGAGGTTTGGTCAAACATTTGGTCTGTTCACTATTGTGCAGTACACAGCATATTAGTTAAGCTGAGCAACAATTGGCAGTGTCTGTACATTGCCTCTTGCCCAAACGGTTATATGTTGTGTGATGGTGTCACATATTTCAGGTGGGTGGTTTGGGCAAACTTGTCATTGCTTCTTACCCAATCAAGCGGCCCTCCTCAGCATAGTCAATGTGTGGTTTGGGCAAACTTTATATATGTAGACCATTTAAAAACCCCAGAAGGTGGGTTGAAGAATTGTAATAGTGCAGTTGAGCCAATGACGTGGTTTGGTAGAGGGTTCACTCCACTATTGCTATAGGGGCAGGAAGGGGGGGGGGGGGGGGAGGGGGGGGGAATCCCCCCCCCCCCTTTGGCCCTGGCCTGAGGGCCTCTAGTGACTCCCCCTGGCATCCCCCACTGACTCCCCCATGGAATCAGAAAATCCGAAAGAAAATCCAGAAATTTCAGAAATTTTCATGTACTTTTTATAGTTTTTTTTTTGGGGGTGCGGGGGGTTTGGGGGGGCGGGCGGCTCGCGCTTTCGTCTGTCCCCCTTTGCAATTGCAACGTCGTTTCAGGGCACAGCTGGTTGCGTCCTTAGTAACTTTTGCAACACAGCTGTCATTTGACTGAAATTTCCAGTGAACGTAGGCCTATAGGAACTGTAGTTTGTGTCAAAATATTACGCTGGTCTGTGTTACCTTGACAAAATTAGAGGGTGTCGCGATAGGTGCATTTGGATTACATATGTACATACCTGGCTATTTCAGGCAAACTGTCCCAACTTTGAACTTGCATAGCTGGCGCGATGCTGCAAATTTCTTGACGCGATCTTTAGCGGTGGGGGGGGGCCTTTTTTGGTTTGTTGCGTTTTTTTTATTAGGTTCGTGTGCGGGTTTTGATTTGGGGGTGGCTATTTTGCCATTTCTTTCTGGTTTTGGGCCATTCGAATGACAACACCTTGGATAAGCATGTCTTAAAGTACTAACGTTAGCTCTCCCCAGTCTTCATCTTGGGTACAGGGCCGTTTGTAGCAAACATCCCAGCACATAGTTCAGTGATTACGACTTCACCGATGAATATGGGTACCCCTTGTGTGAAGCGCCGTAACTGCTACAACAGAAGGTGCAGTACGCTCAAATTTACACACACTATAAAACACATGTCGGGCTACAACTACTGCAAGTATCAGCGAAATCGCCGCAGCACTGTGAAACGTACATAAATTCCGATCTCGCACATTTCGGGTATTTTCCGCATGCTTCGACGGGCCATGGGCGGGCCTAATTGGACCACGGGCCGGGCCTGGGCGGGCTTTTATGCCCAGAAAATCGGGCCGGGCTGGGCCGGGCTTTTCAATCTCCATTTCGGGCGGGCCTGGGCCTCAATTTTTAGGCCCATGCGGAACCCTGGTTGTGAGTCACAAGTGGTGGCCATTGGCTACTGTCGTCCAATTTTCTTTACACTAACTGAATGCATAAAAAACCATATTCTAGTTTGGGCAAACATGTTACAGAGGGGCACTCAATTCCCAACCAAGCCATTCCTGCACCTAATGAGAGGTTGAATCAGTAAAAATGTGACAAAGTTTGCCCAAACCACAGTTCTGCAGAACTGCCATTCCAAACTGACAGGCCACTATCTAAGATTCAAACTGGGGTCAGTCAAGTCCCCACTTGCACTCCCTAGACATGCTGCCCAAAACTAGAATGCTTGCATGACTACTCATACTAGAATGAATCCCAGCCCTCCCCCCCCCCACATCATTGAACAGCACATCATTGAACAGCACATCAATGGTTAGCTGGCACAGCATGTTGCAATGAGAAGTTTGCCCAAACTTGCCCATTTCTATGTGCCATGCTAGCCGAACTGGCTGAAGAATGATCTAACTTTTAGTGCACCATATTTTTCTACGAAAGACTCATATTTGTACTAGTTGTAACCCAAACAGGGCACAAAGCCACACACAGTCACAGACTTTATCCTAATGAGAGGTTGAATCAGAGAAAATGTGACAAAGTTTGCCCAAACCACAGTTCTGCAGAACTGTCATTCCAAACTGACTGGTCACTACCTAAGATTAAAAAAACTGGGGATCAGTCATGATGCTTTGGCAGTGTTCTCCATTATGGTCTTTGGTGGACGGGTACTTATTATAATACGAAGTTCACCCAAACTGACTTCTTCCATTGTGCTACCCTAGCCGAACCGGACCAAGGATGCAAGTAGTACTGTACCGTATTTTTCTTCAGAAATCGGTTCATCCATGCATATTTGTACTAGTTGTGACTCAAGCGTGAAGAGGGTCGTTGGGTTGAGGCAGTGGCGATGAGAGGCTTGCCCGAACCGTATTCACACATGGCAGACTGAAGAGGGCCGTTGGGTTGTGGATGGGTGGTTTGGCCAAACCACCCACTTGAAGTAAGCACGCCACCATAAGACGTGTCACTCTGCAATGTCGACCATAACCCAGTCCATTCATGTTCTTCTTCACTAAGTAACTTTGCAGTAGACACCAGTTGATCGACCAAATGGTTTGCCCAAACCACATAGAAAGAGTCATCATGACTATCACAACAAAATCCAGCATCGTGGTTAAAAACCTGCTCAATGCTATCAAATTTAACACTTTAACACAAAAATGATGAATCTTCACTGAAGTCCAGTTTGATCAAACCGAGATGACCTCACCTCACTGGATTTTCACCTCTCCTCCAGATGACCTCACCCCCAAGTGAGGCCATTTGACCTCACCTGATCGACTCGATCCCCAGTATCGAGTTGTCCTCAAGAGGATACCTCGAAAACGGCAGGTCCGATTCATGCCGATCTTATGTCATTGGGAAGAGCAGACACGGGCGCTCTGATCCGTATGTCACGCGCCACAATCCATTGCCACGCACACGCGTGCCGCGCCAGTAAACATGGTAAGACCCGACGACAAAAACTGAAGTTTTTCTGGTTTTTCGCTCACACCTTTTGAAATAGCCCAAAATGCCAGTGATTTTTTGCTTTTATGTTGTTGCCGCATGTTTTCTGTCTCAGATCCTACCAAAAAATTCGGCAATCGAGAAGCCTCAGAAGGACTTACAGCGACATATGTGTTGTCGATTTGCACCCGCAAATGCAAATTTCTTGCTTTTCGGCTGCACTATTTTCCCCGTAACTATTGAACGCAGCAAGGCTGCTCTCTCGGACATTCTGCAAACGATCCTCTACAAATACTGTATACACCTTGAGTTTCGTAGTCTGCACCGTTCACGAGAAAATGCCGCTACTATAAATTGTGTGCTGCATTAACGTATTCCAGCGGCTGCCCCTAAAGGTAGGAGGCTGATTTTGCACAACTGACCTACAACTTACACTTAGCGTCTGGTAGCTAATATTCTCCATGCAAGTGATTTTGTCCACGTGCTACGTGTCAGGCTTGGCTCATGTGGCGCAACGGACTTAGCCAAAATTTGGCAGAGTTCGCTGAGCTCACTACAGTACCGCGTCTGTGGGCAGACCGCTGGCCATTTCCTCTCACTATGTGATGTAGGCTAGTGGTCTGAATACACAAGTGGTGCTAGATTTCAGATTTGGCACTTTCCCCCTAAAATGCTGTCCAAAATCTGCACATCGATTGCACGCTTGAAGTTAATATATTTCTACCGCAAAGATGGTAGTCTGAAATCTAGCACCACTTGTGTATTCAGACCACTAGCCTACATCACATAGTGAGAGGAAATGGCCAGCGGTCTGCCCACAGACGCGGTACTGTAGTGAGCTCAGCGAACTTTGCCAAATTTTGGCTAAGTCCGTTGCGCCACATGAGCCAAGCCTGACACGTAGCACGTGGACAAAATCACTTGCATGGAGAATATTAGCTACCAAACGCTAAGTGTAAGTTGTAGGTCAGTTGTGCAAAATCAGCCTCCTACCTTTAGGGGCAGCCGCTGGAATACGTTAATGCAGCACACAATTTATAGTAGCGGCATTTTCTCGTGAACGGTGCAGACTACAAAACTCAAGGTGTATACAGTATTTGTAGAGGTCATCGGCGTCTATCGTTTGCAGAATGTCCGAGAGAGCAGCCTTGCTGCGTTCAATAGTTACGGGGAAAATAGTGCAGCCGAAAAGCAAGAAATTTGCATTTGCGGGTGCAAATCGACAACACATATGTCGCTGTAAGTCCTTCTGAGGCTTCTCGATTGCCGAATTTTTTGGTAGGATCTGAGACAGAAAACATGCGGCAACAACATAAAAGCAAAAAATCACTGGCATTTTGGGCTATTTCAAAAGTTGTGAGCGAAAAACCAGAAAAACTTCAGTTTTTGTCGTCGGGTCTTACCATGTTTACTGGCGTGGCACGCGTGTGCGTGGCAATGGATTGTGGCGCGTGACATACGGATCAGAGCGCCCGTGTCTGCTCTTCCCAATGACATAAGATCGGCATGAATCGGACCTGCCGTTTTCGAGGTATGAGGCGAAACACGATCGCGTGTCGAAATCTTGAAAAATTCGCAAATTGCGCGACATGGCTTCAGAAAATGGGCCATATCTCGAGATTTAGGCGACGTAGAGAGGTGAGATTTGTGGCACTCTTCATAACTTCGATCCCTCTATCACATCCAGCTCCTAACTCGGTTTCGAATTTTTCAACTTGTCCCACTGAAACGCGAGTTTCTCAGACATTGGCTCTTAAACTCTCTCTCTCTCTCTTCCCGTTCAGGGCCTGCGCATCTACAACCACTCGTTCGGTCCGGTCGATGCCGAGGGCGCCAAGAAGGGCGGTAAGGGCGGCGGCGTCAAGGGCAACCTCTACTCCTACAACGTGACGTCGAGGACCAGCTGGCAGCTACCCATCAAGAGCAAGACGCTCACTGACACCAGTGCGTCTCTGGTTTGGTTGGAGATTGACAGAAGGAAGAATTGAATAGTTAGAGTTGATTCGACTGCAGACCTGAATCCTCACGGCATGGGCACGTGGAGCGTGGCGGCCACCAAGCAGTCTCCCGAGCGCAACTTCCTCTACGTGATCAACCACCGGAAGAGACTCGACTCCGTGGAGGTCTTCCGCTACGGTAGTCGCAAGGCTGCTTCTGGCGCGAAGGAACCATACTTGAACCACCTGCGCACGGTCAAGAGCCCCCTGTTCTACAAGTGGGGGATAAATACTTCGCTAGAAGGATAAATACCTAGGAGGTT
>JASAMZ010013172.1:0-14392 GCA_030248115.1 Linhomoeus sp. GSCO2_2 | reverse complement strand
GCCGCTGGGGGAGTAAGGGGGGGGGGGGGAGGGGGAACCCCTCCCATGAGAAGGTCGAAGTGAAAGGCCGATTTCGCCAACAATCCCCTGGCCTGGAAATTTTCGCTAAAACGATAGCTTTGAGCCAAAATTTTCGCCTGCGGCGCTATTTTTGAGGTTTTATCCTAATCTTGAGCAAATTTTGCCTCAGAAGTTGCTTAAACACCTTTTGGGGCCACAATTTAGATTTTTGGTGTATCTTCATATCATACATTTTCTCTGTGTCAAGGCAGGAAGCAAAAAGTGAATCGCTAGACCCCCCTCGCCCCGAAGCTCGGTTTGCCCCCCCCCCCCCCCCCCCCCTGCCCCAATCTGGGCGGTACCTATGTGCTACTAACTACTAAGAAGCATCAAGAGAACAGACCATCTCTCCCCAGTTGCGTCTCTTGTAGTGGTGTGACCAGTCCTCGTAGGGGTCGCGGTTCTCGTAGCCGAATGAGCCCAACTCTGGGTAGTCGCCGTACGTCTGCAGAGCGCCCGCCCCGCTTCCCTTCGGCATTGGCTCGTAGTCCTCCGGACGCATACCGTACCTGTGGGCAAACAACACTGACTCGGTACTGTAGGACATTACAGCGATGGATGACAGTAAGCGGTAGTGGAGCGCGTGGATCAAATTCGACGTGGCTCACGATGTTAGTGTCAACCACCGATCGCTGGAAATCCATTGTTCTTGTCAGATTGACTGTCATTCCTTATCTGTTTCTCCCATAGAACGATACAAGCCTACTGTTACCTTTGTTAGTCACAAATATTCGTTCATGTGTGAAATGCAGGCGCAAGCTCCCATCTCACTTGATGGCCGCACGGTACCGGTCCTCCTCCGTCTTGGGGTAGGGGTTCGGTTTATGATCCTTCAACCAGTAGCCGTCAGAGACGGTATATCGACCTGACAAATAAGCGGTTTGCAACATCTTTCAGTAATAGAGAATCGAGCCGAACCCACCAAGACAGGCCGACGTGTAGAAGCCGCTGCCGCCACCGCGCTGGCCACAAGCCAGAGACGAACCTTTGACGAGCGCCGCGACGCTGCGCCCTCTCAGGATCCCGGGGCGCAGCATCGCCATTGCGGAGCGCTACTGCGCTGCTACTTCCCTGCTCCGTCACTTCACTACTCCACCTCTCGCTCGATTCGACAGTTGCTGACGTCCGCTCGACTGCCGGCTCCAATTTTCTTTGGACTTCGCTCGACTCCAACAGAAGTCTGGTTTGTTCACGGCGTGGAGTCGCTCGAGAAAGTACGACACACGCAGCGCACCAGACGCCATTTCTTGTGCATATACAACCTCCCATCAATCACCCCTCGTCCCTAGTTCCAGCCAAGCTAAAAGACAACGAATGGCTCGGCTTCCTTCACCAATGGCTTCGCAGACTCAACATGCTAAACGGAAACACAGCGATTGGCAATGAACTGCCATCAGAACTGTTTCACCTGTTCAGCGGAGCTCAGTAGTGAGAACATTGGAAAGAGCAGATGCTCGTCGGAAGTATCACATCACAAGAAAGGAGTGTCAGAATTGTACCTCGTACTATTGGCAGCACAGGCAGGTTGGTAAACAGCTAATACACACAGGCATCGTATCGAACGCTCAACGCTTCGAACCATCCCGCCAGCCAGCAGCCACGACACACGCAATCACAACGAAACAGTGGAACAGGAGAGGCATTGCACCAGGCCCGCAATGTGAAACACAACGATACGCGCTACTTGGAGCATCATTCTGCCAAACTTGCCCTCCTCCGAGGGCTCTCTACTCCTTGTTCTACTACGGTCGCTGGCAGCCTCTGCGGCAGCGACCGCGTTTCCAGGTCCGCCGCCGACGCTTCGCTAGTCTGCCAGCTGAAGCCGCCGGTCTCCCCAATGTCCGTGTCCTCCTCCGAGGCGAGGGGACCGACGTCCCTATCAGTCTCGGCGCTGGACGCCTTGTGCAACCTCGTTTGCGCCGCTTGTTGGGCGCTCTCGGTGGGAGCATTTGTAGCGGTGGAGAGGGTGGCGCCGCCGTCGCACCGCTGGGTAGTGGTCGTGGAGGCGGCGCGACACAGCGCGTGGACGTCGTTGAAGCAGAGGATGAAGAAGGCCATTCCTGTGCCGAACTCGAAGAACCAGTAGTTGGAGACCCAGACGAAGATGGCCGCCACCTTGCCGGGACCCGACCCGTCGACTGAAAACAACACCATCTGTACACGGTGGGACGACGGTAATTTCACTCTGCAGACCTTGGAAAAGTCGTCAATGTCGACTACATTTTAGTATAGTTACGGTATATTTGGCCGCGCTTACGAAGCGCACATTTAGCGCTTCGCGCGAAGGGGGGGGGGTAAGATGACCAGTGAACCTACTCTGGTGTAGAAGTCACAACGTTACTTGAGGTGCTTTAGGCGAGCTCTCTTTGTGTCTGACGGTGAGACTCTCACTTGGTGGAACGACAACAATGGCACATAATAGAAAGAGACCAACTGTAATGGCCGTAGTAAGCCAGGCCTAGGAGGCCCAAGGCGAAGAGTAGCTGGACTAGAAGAGATCCGACCCAGGCGAAAGCGGTGCTTCCCAGCCTACCCAGACCCATGACCAGCTGGTAGACGGGGATCTGCATCAGGGAGTAGAGGAGGAAGAGGCCGGCCGTGGCCACGATCAGAACGGCCGTGGAGTGAAGTCGGTCGAGGCGCGACATCCACTCCTGCCGAGAGTCGTAGACGGCGTAGGCGCCCAGCGCCACGAAGACGGCGCGCGCCACGTTGCTGACCAACACGAAGTGGTGCGTGCCCAGGCGACCCACCGAGATGGCACCTCTTCTGGGGGATGAGTCGTCTCCTCCTTCGATGGCCGATTCGGCGGCGGAGACCTCGGAAGGTCGCTCGGCCACCACGATGCTGTGCATGCGGTGTGGCATTAGCGCCACCTTCTCCTCCCCCTCGTCGATCTTGAAAAGAACTTTGTCCACTTGCATGTTTCACGCCACTTAGGAAACAGACTGCCTCGCTCGGCGACCGGGCGGAAAGCGAAAACTGCAACCCTTGACTAAACCGGCTTAGCGCCCAGGACAACGGCGCGCCGCGCTAAGAAATGCACGAAGAATTCAAGAGAGAGCAAACAAACATGAGTGGGACGAGCGACCACGCGAGCACTTCAAGTTTCGACGCAGGCAAAGCAAAGTACAGACGAGTGACCCGGTAACGCCACAGCGGTACTGATAGAGAGCGAGACGCCAAGCGCATTCGCTATTTACAACTTAAACCTTGTAAAACAGTCGCTAAGTCCATCACATCAGCCTTTATAGTTACATGACTAAGGGGAAGTCACTCCTCTCCTGCCTTACCGGTTATCCTTCTTCCAAGATTTTTTGCAAGCACAAGCCGACACCCCAGCGTTACTATGCCGTGCTACTACGCTTTATAGGCGAGGCACTGTTCGCACGAACTCGGCCCTTTCACGTCAACATTGGAATGGAATACCATGTCGACGCGTCTCCGCCCCAGCGAAAGTTATGTAGATAGATCCTCCAGACAACGAGAAACCCAGACAACGGCGGCGCAGCACTCTCCATCCAAGGGTAGAATCTAAACGGCAGGCACAGAACGGCAGCGGCCGTGATGTGGGCAGGAGCAGGTTGGCTGCCGTGCCTTGTGCAAAGGAAGGACGAGCCAGTCTTGTCGTTGTTCCACTATTTTCTAAATTGTTTTGTTATTGCTTTGTTCTGTTGAGTAATTTTTATAAGTGTTTTGTTATTGCTATTGTTCTTCTTGGATTTCAGAAAATTGTTTTTATACTCCACAAAAAAGTGTGGAGTATATAGCGTTTGTGCGCGAAACGCAGTAATTTCTAACGGATGGTGTTCGCGCGTGCAGCGGCCGATTTGCAAACGGTCTTTTGCGTTGGGTAGGCCTAGTGGGTGGGCAGGGTGGACACCAAACGGGGTCACGCTCCGGGACCCCGTTGGCGGGAAATTCAAAAATTTAAATTTTCAAAGTACTGAAAAATAGGTTGGGCAAGGTAGAACTCGAAAAAGTTGCATATAATGGTATATACTATCTTTTGATATGTTGTAGTACTCGATAGTGCCGAACACGGAAAAAAGAATTGGATCGCTGCGGGACCCATTTTGGCGCCAAATTTGAAAAATTCGCGATTTTTTGTCCTTTTCCGACTTTGACGGGTTGCTGTGCGAGCTAGGTAGCAGCTAGAGCGGCGAGACCGCTTTTGTTGCTCCTTCCCAGATGTCCTCTATCGAATGGTCCATGAACGGGAAAAATCGATCGAAACACAAAAAAGTTATTTTCCTGCAACTTTTTTGACTCCGGGGTCGAAAATTGCGATTTTCACGTTTTGACGTCTGTAGCGCCCGAATGCGTTGCCGGATCGTTCCAAAAGTGGTTTTAAACGATTCTACGTTGAAATCTGGTCCAGAAAAGTGTTTTTGGCAGATTTGCAGAGCTACAGTAACCCTGCCGCGTCCATTTGAATATTGGGTGTCGGGTCGACTTTCGCGACATTATACTCGATTTCGGGGTTTTCGGGGGCGCTGATTACGAATTTGGCATCCGTTCAGTGTTTGGATGTAGTTTTACCATGCGTACGACAAATTTGCATGCTACCGTACACCAAGTACAGAATTTCGGTTCCTGGAGGCCATAGGAAGTTAGGGGTATTGCATGTCGATTCTGGGGTACTTTGGGATGTAGATCACGAATTCGGCATTACTTTTGCGATTGGGTGTGTCAGCAGGAGGCCACAACAGCAGAGGAGTCACCGTGCGTAGGAGTTCAAATTTGTGGAGTATACTGCGTCCCCCGGACGACTTGCCTGGTTGTTGTTAACAATTTAGGAACAATTGTGCCCAAATTGTTCCTGGGTAGATTGGATGTTATATATGGCAGAAGCACGCTAAGAAATAATTACCATTAAAGGAATTGCTACGTGAAGGAAGAAATTCTCCCTCATTCCCGTAGATTACTGTATGCTTTGACCTGCCTTTGGAACAATTAGGTACAATTCACGAGATTCCAAATTGTTTTGTTCTGAAGTCATTCCTGATTGTTATTGTTATTGTTTTGTACCTAGGAGCAGTGGAACAATTTGTTATCGTTCCTAAATTGTTAACAATTTGGTGGTACAAATTGTTTGGTACAATTTGTTCCAAGGAACAATCGACAAGACTGAGGACGACCGATTGGTTGGGTTGCTTCTTCTCCCCGCCTGCCTTGCCTTTCCGTTCGAATAGGCTAAAGCCGGCCGCTCAGCGCTTGATGCACAAAATTGACGGCCTACGTCGTTTTGAAGTCGTTGACCCAACACAAAGACCGTTTGCAAATCGGCCCTTTCACGCGCGGACCGTTGTATCAAAGTTTCTGTTTCTGCGCACATATCATGGTTGCCGCGGCAGCGCCAAACCATAATATATTTCATGTAAAATGCCTAAAGGCAGAAAGGAGAATATGTTCCAAGTATGAAGCATGTAAAAGTAAGAGTATTAAACGATATTCCTCTGGTGTAGCAAATGCGGCGCTTTGCGCCGCCCACCAATTTGTTAAAGAAAGAATAGTACCAGTATTGATTGAAAGAAAGCATTTTCGACTAAAATCATCCACACAACTGCGCAAAGGTCACAACGACACGCTAGGATGTGCCGAATATGTTACCGCGTGTCGTTGTGACCTTTGCGCAGTTTGTGTGGATGATTTTAGTCGAAAATGCTTTCTTTCAATCAATACTGGTACTATTCTTTCTTTAACAAATTGGTGGGCGGCGCAAAGCGCCGCATTTGCTACACCAGAGGAATATCGTTTAATACTCTTACTTTTACATGCTTCATACTTGGAACATATTCTCCTTTCTGCCTTTAGGCATTTTACATGAAATACTCTAACTTTTTGATTGGCGGAGCCAATCAACCCATGTTGCCGATGTAGGCCACCTTGAGACACGACTGTAGAGGCTTTTGTGCGAGTTTGACCAATTTGGGTAACGTACCGGACGAGCAGGGCAATTTTGGATCACGTATGCAGTTCCTCCTGAACGAGCGGGGGGACTAAAAACGAATAGGGCAATTTTGCGACACGTATGCAGGGCCTCCCGAACGAGCGGGGGCACTTTGAGCCACGTACAAAACGAGTAGGACAATTTTGGGCCACGTATGCAGGGCCTCCTGAACGAACGGGGGCACTTTGAGGCACGTACAAAACGAGTAGGACATTTTTGTGACACGTATGCAGGGCCTCCTGAACGAACGGGGGCACTTTGAGGCACGTACAAAACGAGTAGGACAATTTTGGGACACGTATGCAGGGCCTCCTGAACGAACGGGGGCACTTTGAGGCACGCACAAAACGAGTAGGACAATTTTGGGACACGTATGCAGGGCCTCCTGAACGAACGGGGGCACTTTGAGGCACGTACAAAACGAGTAGGACAATTTTGGGACACGTATGCAGGGCCTCCTGAACGAGCGGGAGCACTTTGCGGCACGTACAAAACGAGTAGGACAATTTTGGGACACGTATGCAGGGCCTCCTGAACGAACGGGTGCACTTTGAGGCACGTACAAAACGAGTAGGACAATTTTGGGACACGTATGCAGGGCCTCCTGAACGAGCGGGAGCACTTTGCGGCACGTACAAAACGAGTAGGACAATTTTGGGACACGTATGCAGGGCCTCCTGAACGAGCGGGGGGCACTTCGAGGCACGTACAAAACGAGTAGGACAATTTTGGGACACGTATGCAGGGCCTCCTGAACGAGCGGGGGGCACTTTGAGGTACGTACAAAACGAGTAGGACAATTTTGGGACACGTATGCAGGGCCTCCTGAACGAGCGGGAGCACTTTGCGGCACGTACAAAACGAGTAGGACAATTTTGGGACACGTATGCAGGGCCTCCTGAACGAGCGGGGGGCACTTCGAGGCACGTACAAAACGAGTAGGACAATTTTGGGACACGTATGCAGGGCCTCCTGAACGAGCGGGGGGCACTTTGAGGTACGTACAAAACGAGTAGGACAATTTTGGGACACGTATGCAGGGCCTCCTGAACGAGCGGGGGGCACTTCGAGGCACGTACAAAACGAGTAGGACAATTTTGGGACACGTATGCAGGGCCTCCTGAACGAGCGGGGGGCACTTCGAGGCACGTACAAAACGAGTAGGACAATTTTGGGACACGTATGCAGGGCCTCCTGAACGAGCGGGGGGCACTTTGAGGCACGTACAAAACGAGTAGGACAATTTTAGGACACGTATGCAGGGCCTCCTGAACGAGCGGGGGCACTTTGAGGCACGTACAAAACGAGTAGGACAATTTTGGGACACGTATGCAGGGCCTCCTGAACGTGCGGGGGGCACTTTGAGGCGCGTACAAAACGGTGTGGGGGCGGTTTTGCCGAGAGGGAGGGGGGGGGGCGACCTGACACCCCCCCCCCCCCCCTCAATCCGCTCCTACCCTGTCGAGCACTATTTCATTGCCCTTTGTTGTTGCAGGAACGGAAGGCGGCCAGACGAGATGCTGATGGACGTTAGAGCGTGATCTGGAGAAGAAGAAGAAGAAGGAGAAGGAGAAGACGGAGAAGAATTCACCCCCCGCCGTTGGGACAAGAAACGCGCCGCGATCCTTTTTGCGCCTGTAACTTTTGCTGCACTTAACCGATTTTTACCAAATTTGGAATTAAATCTCTTTATGATAAAACCCTTTAGTGTACCAAATTTCATCCAATTCCGTTTAGTACCGCCTGAGAAATAAACATCGTGACGATGGGAAAAGGTGCGCGCGGCCTTCATGGAACATATTATGGTTTGACGCTGCCGCGCCAACCATGATTCCATGAAGGCCGCGCGCACCTTTTCCCATCGTCACGATGTTTGTTTCTCGGGCTGTACTAAACGGAATCGGCTGAAATTTGGTACACTAAAGGACTTTATCATAAACAGATTAAATTCCAAATTTGGTGAAAACTGGTCAAGTGTAGCGAAAGTTACAGGCGCAGTCCATCAATCAGGATCTCGTCCAGTCGCCTTCCATTCTTCCCACCGATGGTTGCGCGCATATAACGCCAACCCCCGAAGTGCACCCGCTTGTTCAGGAGGCCCTGCATAGGTGTCCCAAAATTGTCCTGCTAAGTTTTGTGCGTGCCTCAAAGTGCCCCCGCTCGTTCAGGAGGCCCTGCATAGGTGTCCCAAAATTGTCCTGTTCGCTTTGTGCGTGCCTCAAAGTCCCCCCGCTCGTTCAGGAGGCCCTGCATAGGTGTCCCAAAATTGTCCTGTTAAGTTTTGTGTGTGCCTCAAAGTGCCCCCGCTCGTTCAGGAGGCCTTGCATAGGCGTCCCAAAATGTCCTGTTATTAAGTTTTGTGCGTGCCTCAAAGTGTCCCCGCTTGCTCAGGAGGCCCTGCATAGGTGTCCCATAGGGTAGACACCCCTTGACTGTTCTGCTAGGGATGCATGAACTTTTTGCTTTCCATGAACCTGGGTGTAGACACCCCTCTACTGTTCTGCTAGGGATGCACGAAGTCACTTTTGCTTTCCATGGACCTGGCTGGGGGTAGACACCCCTCTACTGTTCTGCTAGGGATGCACGAAGTCCCTTTTGCTTTCCACGGACCTGGGGGTAGACACCCCTCTACTGTTCTGCTAGGGATGCACGAAGTCCCTTTTGCTTTCCACATATCTAGGGGTAGACACCCCTCCACTGTTTTGCTAGGGATGCACGAAGTCCCTTTTGCTTTCCACAGACCTGGGGGTAGACACCTCGCTACTGTTCTGCTAGGGATGCACGGTCCCTTTTGCTTTCCACAGACCTGGGGGTAGACAGCTAGACACACACCCCACTACTGTTCTGCTAGAGATGCACAAAGTCCCTTTTGCTTTCCACATATCTAGGGGTAGACACCACGTCAACGGGTAGCGAAATCATACCCGTACCCGCCCGCGACACCTCATTTACCCGCCCGTACCCGCCCGCCTGTCGCTAAGCGTACCCGTACCCGCCCGTACCCGCGCCTGGAATTCACCTTACCTGCCCTACCCGCCCGTTCAACACTGGTTGTGAGGAGTAGTCGTTGTGTGTGTGCGGCTACAGTGGCGATGGTTACAGCGCAGCGCATGACAATCCGTAGCGATTCCAGCATATCTGGGCCAAGGCGGTTCCTCAGTTTCGTCTTCGTGAGTCCGGCGATGGAAAACTCTCGTTCGCGTTTATTATGCAGGCCTTTGTATTACCTAGGCTATCCTCCCTTCCCTCATCCCCCCCCCTCTCGGGTTGCCTTGCCCCCCTCTGTGACCGTCCTTCCACACTGAGGAGAGGGAGATGAAAGGCTGGCCACCCCCTCTACCCACCTTACCCGCCCGTCCTTCCGCCAGCGTTACCCGCGCCCGCCCGTACCCGCCCAAAAGGGCTTTCTTACCTGCCCGTACCCGCCCACGGGTACGGGTAAGCCGGGTACCCGCGGGTACGGGTACCCGTTGAGAACAGTGGTAGACACCCCTCCACTGTTTTGCTAGGGATGCACGAAGTCCCTTTTGCTTTCCACAGACCTGGGGGTAGACACTAGACACCTCGCTACTGTTCTGCTAGGGATGCACGGTCCCTTTTGCTTTCCACAGACCTGGGAGTAGACACCCCGCTACTGTTCTGCTGGGGATGCACGAAGTCCCTTTTGCTTTCCACGGACCTGGGGGTAGATACCCCTCTACTGTTCTGCTGGGCAAAATCTGAATGAGTGCACCCCTTTTACTGACTGCGTGCACCCCTTTAAGTTTAACTGACTGAGTGCACCCAACACAAAGCTGGCCGGCGTCCAGAATTACTGACTGCATGCACCCCACAAAATTACTGACCGAGTGCACCCCACTCATCGGTAATCTTGTGATGGGCGCTCTATAAACTTCAAGAAGGATTATCGTTTGAATTCAGGCTATGCTTAGGCTCGCCCTGCGCCCACAGTGCACAAGAGTCAGTCGGCGTCGCAGTCTGGCGGGTCGAAGCTTAGGCTTAACGCGACTGGTGACCGACTTCAGGGCGCGCGAAGCGCGTCCTGAAGTTGGTGGTCGCGCTAAGCCTCAGTTTTCGACCCGCCAGGCGCGACGCCGACCGAGTTTTAGTGCAAACTGTAAGTGGAATAAACACTCCTCCATCTTATTCACCTCCTGCTCAGGCCTGCTGTGCCCCTTCTATGCACTCAGTCCTTATCAGAAGTGAAGGACAGCCAGGCTCTCGGGGTGCACTCAGTCAGTAATTTTGTGGGGTGCACGCAGTCAGTAATCCTAGACGCCGGCCAGATTTACGTTGGGTGCACTCAGTCAGTAAAAGGGGTGCACGCAGTCAGCAAAAGGGGTGCACTCATTAAGTGTCGTCTGTTCTGCTGGGATGCACGAAGTCCCTTTTGCTTTCCACGGACCTGGGGGTAGACACCAAAAGGGGGAGCGTAGGGATGGGCGCTCCAAACTCGACGATTGTACCTATGGGCGATTAACGTGTAAAGTATAGGCAAACTCGCCCCCACTTTTCCCTCCTTTCTCCCCCTCCGTTTGCGTAGGTATGGGCGATTTCGCGTGCAAAGTATAGCCGAACGCCCTATTCGACCTAGAGCGTAGGTATGGGCGGATTACGGTAGCCCGCCGAATTCAAATATCGCGACAATACTTTTTACATTTTCGTCACAGTACTTTTCGCATCAAAACGGTAATTTACGCATCAGTCGGCGATATAACCGATAGGCAGGGAATCGATCGCGTGATCACCGGTGGGATCGTGGTAAAAGTGTCTCTTGTGGGCGTGCGTCAGGGACAACTTCTTGACCATGTCGCGCTGGAAAATGCGCAGCGTCTCTATCTGCCTGGTCAGTTGGCCCTTTTGATCCACCCGCAGGCTGACTGTGCTGTCTCCGCTGGTGACCAGGTTGGTTATGGTCTCGGCGTTGATGGGGCACGTTTCCGAGTTCCACAGGCGGATGCCCTTCGCCTTTATCTGCAGTAGAAATACATCGTATTGAGAAGATCTTAGTTAACAAAGGCTATAGTACCACTGAATGGATCTCCCCGGTTCTGTGATGGCGCCAGGTGATACAGTAGGTCTTGGGTCCACCGCAGCTCCAGGTCAAAATGCGTCCCTTCTCGCAGGGGTCCTCCCTGGTCCAATCGCCTGCAGAGTACACAGTGTGACAGCATCGATTATCACAACGCAGCCAACTGAACGCACCCAAATGGTCACCCAGGGGAATGTGAAGCGGGTCTGCAGTCTTCCTCTTGAATATCACCGAATCCCTGAAATGTAGACCATGACTCGTTGCAACGCAACACCAACCCGCTGCAGCTCACTCACGTGTCGGCGTAGAAGAGATCCTCGGGTGGAATGGAGGAGATGGCCTTGTAGAGAATGTGGCGGGCGCTCATCGTGGTCCAGACGGCCACGCTCATGCACGTGGAGGCGGCGCTGCCGGCCACCGCGGCCACTGGCCTGTAGATCACCATGCAGGAGTGCTGGTTCAGGGGGTTGATGCTCAGCACTTCGGTGTCCTTCTCGTCGAAGATGGCGTTCAACTCGGCCAGCGTGGTGACGATCTTCACCTTGCTCTTTCGATTGGACATGGAGAAGCGTCCCTGAAACGCTGCGTATGAATCATCGTCTGCTGAAGTCCAGGCTGACAATGGCACTCGCCCAGCAGCTATTGATCATGATTTTGCTGATCCATCTGAGGGGTTTGCTGGGGTTGGCAAAGTCCTCAAACTGCATGCTGGTCCCCAGACGCCTGTTGGACTCGTCCAGGAACTGGCGCCTCTCATCGTCCGACGTCAGGTGACCGGGCCACCCCGACGACGTCAACTTCAAGGTGTAGAGCTTCTGGATCAGCCCGTTGAACAGGTTCGAGTTGGTGTCGTTGTAATACCAACTTTCGAAGATCTCTGAAGCGCCATTGGATAATTTGACATTGCGCATCCGAAGCCGCAGCGTACCTTCAACGCGATAGCCCAGTTTGATGGCTTCTTCCAATTCAACGTCCGTATATCCAGCCACCAGAGACCTGTAGAACAATAGAAGATCTCTAGTAGAATTTTCAAAT
Organism: Linhomoeus sp. GSCO2_2; assembly: GCA_030248115.1. Taxonomy (NCBI): domain Eukaryota; kingdom Metazoa; phylum Nematoda; class Chromadorea; order Monhysterida; family Linhomoeidae; genus Linhomoeus; species Linhomoeus sp. GSCO2_2. The sequence goes on along the minus strand of JASAMZ010013172.1, from coordinate 2,312 downwards.
TATTATGTTTCACCTGTCGAAGTCGTCGTGGGGGGATCGCTGGAGTCGGCGCATGCTGAAATTGACACAGTTGACCAAACGGTGGCCCCACCAACTGTACAAAGTACATACTTTGACACAGCGGGAATGTCAGCCATCCCTGATTGGACTTGTAGGGCAGGAAGGGGACGAACAACTGGCGTGGGGTGGAAACTCTGCAGTAGTGGCTGAGAAAGGTCCATGTCATACTGGAATGGTTTCCCCGACGAAATCATCATTATAATGCTGACGCAGCCCAGTATTGACTCAGTTCTTCGCAATGGCTAGAAGGCCGAAGCGCACGTACAATCGCTTCGACGGCTCCTACATGGGCGAAGTGGAGCCCGCTCTGCTACCGAGAATTTGCTCCATTTGGAACCTTAGAAGCTGTAGCGCCAGGAATTTGGATCACCGCTACTTCAGGTTAGATTTTGCAGAGGTTTCCCACAGGTTGTTAAGAGGCAAATTCAGATGCAAGCTGGGAGGTAAAGACCCAATCACAAAGAGGGAAGCGTGCCCTTATTATCTGAGAGGACGCAAGTCGCGCAACAGCGAAAGATTGGTGCTGGAGGCGCCTAAGGTGGCGTGCGAGCACAGATTGGCGGAGTGGCCCTATCTGCCTCGTGAGAACTCGCTGCCCAGAATCATTCCCAGAGAACGACTTGGTCAGTTCATCGTCTACGCAGACGTGCTTATGGTACCGGCGAAACAGAAGCCCGACAAGGGACCTCGGGTACACGCCTTGGTTACAAATTGAACGTTTCGTCAGTCAACGAAATTTTAGATTTCCACCAAGAGAGTGAGCAGTGACGGTGGTATTTCGATGGAAGGTGCGCACGCCAGCCGTCTCGACGGCTTCCTCGAAGAGCTGTAAGCGCCTTAGTGAAGTTTATAGATTAGTGCGCAACTCTCAAATTTAGGGCTCTGTACAACACCTTGCGCAATTCCTTCGTTACAATCGAGAACAAGGGCGTCACCGCGATTAGTTTCGGACAGGACAACGGGAAAAGTGACGTTTCGCGGCGAACTCAAGCTGGGCGCAAAACTGGAGATAGAGGGAAAAACCGACTGCAAACTCACGATCAATGTGTAACGTTTTATACCGCCGTGGCGCTGTTTACGTCGCACCCTGCATAAACGAGTTAACGCAGCTTCCGGTGTAATCGACATAACGCTGCGTTATTGCATTTTGCTCCTCGTGAGTCACGGCGCGCGTATATAAAGTGAGCGCGAAAACAAAGAGTTCGTCTGCGCGCGCTAGTGTAATAGTGTAGGCGCATTGCGCTTTCTTTCGCGAACCATCACCGCGCTTACAGTAATACTTTGAACAATCGTCATTAAAACGCGCCGTACAGTACCCTTCACCGCAAGTTCAAATCCGCCCGTGGGAGTTTTGTCGCGATTTATCAGGTCATGAGCGTCTACAGTACCTATTAGTTTCATGCAATTTGGATTTAACCTACCTACAGTACCTCGCTTTTGCTCGAGCCAAATAATTCCCCCTTCCTTCAACACCTAGAATGGGATTAACTTAGCGCGAGATTAGCAAACGATCGAATTCCTGGGCAGCTGGCGTTAACGTACCTACCTACATACCTACCGAAACTACTCTAATAAGCCCCTGGGGGGGCTTATTGTTTCAACCTCCTTCTAGGACGTGGTACTATTGGAGGGCGTATTAGAGTATTTATGGTATGTACCTACCTACCTATGTAACTGACAGTTATACGCGCTCGACACTTAATCCGTTCGCGCTAGAAATGTTCAAGATGCCGTTCGAGAGGAATAGAACGTTGACGTTGAAGTCCTTATCGATCTTCTTAGAGTGAGTTATGGTAAGACTGGCGACGCAGTTTTCTTTCACGGCCGTCGTGTCGATCGTATGTTCGTCAAAGTTTGAGCTTCTCGAGCAGTCGATCTAAATTATATAATTTTTAGCGCGCCTGCGGGCCACGCGCGCGCAAATCCTACCGCGATGAATCCGTATCCCTGCGATAGCATGTCCCGAGTGATCAAGAAACCTCCCTTCTTCTTCTGGGGTCCCAACACTCTGGCGAGTGTAGAGTACAACTCTGTGTTCTTCCGAGTGTCGCTCTCCACCTTTACTCTATAGAAATGCTCGTTCAACTGCAGCTGCACGTCTTCCGCGTCGTGGAGTTCAAAATTGTAGGGGTTGGCAATCTGAATGGACGACTTGTGGATCTACCTACACGTTAGAATGCAAGCGTCGCAACCTGATCGTCTCGGTCGGCGTCGCTGAAAAAGATTACAACCCGTTCTGGAAAGTTTTGCAG